>VDFB02324093.1:0-23004 GCA_007258455.2 Sequoia sempervirens | reverse complement strand
TCTCCTTCATACATCTTTTCCAACTTATCCCAAACCTCTTTAGCAGTCTTCAAATTCATAACTTTAACTAATTTAGAATGTGAAAGACTATTTACAATAATAAACCTTACCTTATTGTTTATTTCATGCGCTTTGGTCTCATCAACAGTGCTTGGACCATTAGCTGGAGCAACATATTGATTTTGAATAGACTTTTTGATCTCATATCCATAGTAGGTTAGATATCCTTCCATCTTTATCTTCCATAATCCATAGTTAGTGTCATCGAACCTAGGAAACTTAGTAGTTATCTTGTTAGTCATCCCATACCTTCCCTAAGTGGTTAAGCTCTTCTCCAAGGAACCTTTCTTTGATACCAATTGTTGAAGACAACTGAGAGGGGAGTGAATCAATTGTAGCAACTTTAACCTTTAAAGCCCTTGACAAAAGTTAGATATACAAACATTCGCAGATTTTTTACTATGCTAATGTATTTAATTTTTAAATGCATAAACAAAAATTGAAAGTATCAAAACCATGCACATAATAACACAAGACTTATGTGGAAAACCCAATGAGGTAAAAACCATGGCGAGGATTAGCTCACAATATAAAGAATTCCAAAACCAAATACAAAGGCTCATTTCTAGAGAGGCTCACTTCCAAAATAGGACACACTATCCAATGACGGATCACTACCAAAAAATTACAAAGAATAATGAAGAGAGTTGTTATAGAGAGAAAACTATCTCAATGCAACAGGAATTCCACCACAATTTTCTAACACTTTTGCAGACATGCTTGAATGATAGAGTGCACCTTCAGCTCATTTCCTTCAGGAACTCAACACTTTGAATTTTTCATTGATCTACTCAAACTCACATCACTCACATATTTCACATCTATCTATATCTCTCACAAACATCTCATCTTATACTTATACCACCTTCAACCTTGAAACCCTTCCAAGGTCGGCCATGCACAATTTGTATTTAAAAATTCAAATTAGGTCAGTGCCAAAGTATTCCCACAGTGGAAGAGAATGAGGGTGACCCAAACACATTCTTAATGAGGACCTAAATGACTCCCAATATGCCTCAACACGGTTTCATGAACTTCACAAGTAGTGCTTAACACAAGGTCAGGCTAACACCCATGTAAACACATAAAACAATTAAGCACACACGTCCTTGACAAAATCCAATATTTTTGGACAACAAACTTCACTTGAACAAGATCTGGAGTATACAATGAACACATGTAAATTCATCCAGAAGCTTCACAACAAACTTTACTTGAAGATTATGATCATTTTATATATTTGAATAACCCTATCAACCACTGTAATACACTATAAATCAGAAAATCAACAACAACAACACAAAATATCAATTCCTCTTGAACAAAGCAAGACAACAATCTTATCAACTTATGCTCAGAATTGCAAGTCCTTAAACTACAATGTGGAGAAATGTGGAGCAAATGCATTTCTCTTGGACCTCAGCCAAAACACTAAATTGCACAAATCACACACTGGTGAAAATATCTGGCACTGTATGATGATCCAAAAGCCCAAATTCTAGATATAGCAACTACCAACAATCATGAAAAATACCTCAAATCCACATAAGCATAGAATCAACACAAAAGAAACACAAAGCACATCCTAAAGCATACACCGAATACTTGCATGGCACTATTTTCTTTATTTATCAAATTTTCTCAAAAGCACTTGGAAACCAAGTACCAAAGACATCATTGCAGCACATTACTTCACTCTAACACACCTTCATAAATAACAATATAAGAATAACTCCATATACTCATAACACTTCTTCAACATCTCAACTATACATGTACAACCTGCAAACCTTCTTTATTACAATTTTCTCAATATCCTCAACATATGCATCCAATAACTAGCTTCCTATAGTACCCTATAGAGATCTATTTCGAAGGGTGGTAAGTGGATGTTTGGTAATGGCACCAAGATTTTTTTTTGGGAAGACGTGTGGTGTGATGGTGGCCGCTTATGAATCATCCTTGGGCCCCTCCTCTAAGATACCTTTGTAGGTGAATCTTTGGTAATTTTGTGGTGGATTATTTTCATAATGGATCTTAGAATGACTTGTAGAGTTGGGATCCTTGAAAATTCTCCAAAGCTTCCTAAAACAGATTTGTATTCCTCAGTTCTTGAAACCTTATCATGTGATTTGGGCCCCTTGGGCCAATGGTTGCTTCGCTATCTCTTTAGCCTTTATCACTTCTCTAGTGAAGCCTAATCCTTTCCTGTTTTGGGGGAACCTTTGGAAAAAGTTGCTCCTTCCTAAGGTTAGCATCTTCTTTTGGCTTTTGATGCAAAGAAATATTATGATTTTGGACACTCTTTGTAGAAGGGTATTTTCTATTCCAAATAGATGTGTGTTGTGTGAGTGTGATGTGAAAGTGTTTTTCATCTCTTCCTCAGTCGTAATTTCACCACCCTCATTTGGAGTAGGTTCCTCTCTCTATGGAACCTTGACTAGGTTTTTCCTAATTCTTTGCAAAGTTTTATTGAACAATGGCATTGTCTTTCGCCTAATCCTTCTCTTCGATTGCTTTGGTCCCTTATGTCCCCCCACATTGCCTAGGGCTTATGGAAAGAAAGAAGTTTTTAGAGTGCTAAATTGAAAGAGGATATTTTTTTTCTTAAGATCAGGAGGGCCATTGCGGAGAACTTTTCTTTTTTATTTTTGGACTCTCCTAAGGGTGCTCTGACCAATACATTGATTGGCTATGATCTTTTGGTTGCTACAAGTTGGAGGCTAATCACCCAATTATTGTGTCTTGTCAAATCCAAAGATAGTGCTAGAGAGAATACTACTTGGAAGCTCCCTCCTTTGGGATGGGTCAAAGTTAATTTTGATGGGGTAGACAAGGGGAACCTTGGGCCTATAGGTTGTGGGGGTGTTTAGGAATGAAGGCAGGTTCCTATGTATGGTGACATTCCCATTGGGAAACTAGACCAATCATCACATTGAGGCCAAAGTTGCTTACATCAACATCAAAGTTGCATTGGAGAGGGGTGTTTCTAAAGTGTGGGTTGAGGGTGACTCCCTCAAAATTGTCAAGTGTTTAATGGAATCAAGAATCTGAGTTGAATGATCGAGTCACTCATTAATGATTCTATCATGATGTCGGTCATTTGAAGAGACCCGTGTTTCTCATACTTATAGGGAAGGAAATTCCCTAGAAGATTTCTTTGCAAATGAGGATGTCAGTATTATTAATTTTAAGTCATGGGAAGAGTACTCTTCCCTTCCTGAGAGGGCTAAACTATTATTACGAGATGATGGCTAGACTTGAGTTTTAGATAGGGGTGATCAGGTAATCATCTCTCCTAAGTGCAAGCTACACACTTGATGGGTTGTGTTTGGCCCAATCTTAAGATCATTTTCATTTTCAATTTTGTTGTTGGGCTTTGGTTTCTACTATTGTTTGGCATTGATGAAATGGACAGGGATAGAAGCAGGCTCGAACCCATCTCCTACAACAAATGGAAGAACAATTGCAAATTCTAGAGAATTCTAAAACACGAGAATTTAATGCCTTATTTGGAGATACCTCATGTTTTTGACCATGAAGCCTCTGTTAAATTTGTTCACTGCTAGCACAAAAGGTGCTTGATGGTGGAGGAGATTGAGTTTAACATCACTGAAGACTTCATTTCCTTTATTACTGGCTTATCGATGGAGGGGCACAAATTCTACAAAGAAAGGAAAATAAATGAAGATGCAATGGATCAATTCTTCAAGAGCAATGAGAAAGATGACCTGTTGAAACTTCCCTCTTGGTTCTATGACCGTCTTTCACTTAAGTGCATTTGGTTTGATGTCAAGTGAAAGTTGTAATGAGGTATGTAACCCTTGATGATCGATTTTTTGTTATCTTAGGGCATAATTTCAATTTTCTCAATCACTTTAGACATAATTTGCATGTTTCATTTATGTTTTTCCTTCTCTCCTCTCTGGAGGTTTTAGTCTATGCTCACCTCAATAATCATAAGACTCTTGTGCTCCATGAAGGGCTCATCTTTCTCATCATGGAGCATGTGAGAGCTAACACTTTGGCCAAGCCTTTCAAGGGAAAAGAGAAAACCATTAGTGTTGATTCCTATTCTACTAGTTCATATTCTGATGGTGATGGGGATGATGAGTGGGAGGTGGACGAAGACAACACTATTGTGGTCTCTTCATCCCTTGCTAACTCTCCCACTAAAAAAGGAAGAAGGGGAAACTGAAGAAGAATGGTTCCACCAAGAAAATGGTAATTCATGGGACAAATTATGGTGGGTCATTATCTAGAGAGGATGATTCTACGTAGAAAAAGTTGGGCCTCAACGATGAGAAACCAAAAAGAAGGCTAAGTTGCATGGTCCAAATTTTGAAGATTTGGGGAAGGATGAGGAAGAGTATTTGATTTAGTTAGAGGACTATGTGGATTTGGGGCTTCACCGAAGGGTTTCTAAGAGACTAGCTAAGATGCACAAGTTGGAGTCAAAAGAGTGTGGGAATGGTGAACAAGAGGAACCAGAATAGGTGAAGGAAACTACAAATAATGTCATAGTTGTGGAAGATTCTCCTACTCGACAGACACCTCCTTATGATGCCAACAATGATGGAGACAAGGTTATTGAGGATGCTTTGGCTGAGAAGGGTGTGAGGGAGGTTGTGGGTAAGAATCTAGCCCTAGACAAGCCAAAAATAACATATATTCATCCTCTTTTTAAGGATTTCTCCTATCTTGATGATGATAACACCTCTATATTGGAGCTACTAGACATGGCTAGAACTGGCACCACTTGTACCTTCAAACTTTCCAAACAAGTGATGAAGGATTTTAATAAGGTGAACATTAAAATCAGAAGCTTAAAGGAGAATTTGGCTAATCAACCAAAAGGGTCACCTTCAAATTTTCTCATAGAGAGGATGGTGGATCTAGAATGCTCTTTTTATGATTTCAAAGCTAAGTGTGAAAGCAACCTTTGTGAGTTTGAGGGAAAGATCAAGGAAAATAATAAGGATATCAAAAATCTCTTGCAGATTATTCATATGTCTATCAAAAACAGTATAGATTCTCTCAAGGTACTCCTAGACAAAATCAGCCAACTATGAGAGGATCAAATACATTTTGCAGAGATGTATGAGAAGGATCAAACTTCCAAAGGGAAGGGTAAGAAGAGTGCCAAAGAGGAGGCTAAAGGCCCATGCACAAGAACGAGGAGTAGTCTGAGGAAGTCTTTTGAAGAAGAAAAATAAGAATTGATGGATATGGTAAACTTGCACTACAAGATCAGGAGATTGAGGTGGCCAATACTTTGAAAATTTTGAAGTAATTCTCTTATGTTTGGTCTATTTTAGCTCTCTTTTTTCACTATTTTCTACTATTTGTTGGTTATTTTTTTTGTTGTTGGTTGTTATTGCTTTAATTGTTCTTTTCTTTGCTAAGCAACATTTTGATGTAACTTTATGCAAAGGGTTTCAGGTCCCTTCAAAACCTGTTTTCCCCTTATAATCAAAACAAAGTATTAACAATTACTTAAGACCACATAAAAATTTTTGTATGTAGATCCACATACTAAAAAAGAAAGTTAAAAAATAAAAAGCTAAGGTGGAGCATACTATGAATAATGAACATAGGCACTCAAATACAAATTCAAGTATGATAACAAATCAATTGGAACTAGATAAAATGATTACAAGTACTTCAAACCACCTTACAAATTAACATTGTGGAATTATTGCTAATTTTTAACATAAACTTAGAAATATTATTGTTACCTATTTTTCACTACAAGCTCAAACAGGTAGAGCTGAATCAGATTCATTATTGATAAGTACAAAATTTTTCATGTTTTGATGATTAAAGTATTCATTGATCATCATAGAGATCAATTTACATCTGAATCATAGTTTTATTGTGCAAGCATTTGAAACAGAAAATTGAGAATTTGCATAATAATGCTTTTATTCATTTTGTAAAAACATTGAATCTCGCACAAGCCGTGAGAGTAACTAAATTTGATTATGACAATCAAATGATGAATACACAAGTCAAGGATAAACTACACTATTGAAAATAACATAAGCGTAAAGAAGAGGAGCAATTCATCATTGCCTATAATGATGAATCACTTTTGTTGGTGTCTTCAGTCATTGTGTCTCTAAGCTGCTGCTTCCTCATTTCCTCACTCCATGAACCCGCAAAATTATAAAGGAATGGCGTTAGAGTTATACTCTAAACAATGATGAATTACATTCTGCCTTATGCCTATGCTATCAACAAGAATGTAATTTGCATCAAATCAAGCATTCACTAAATGAAAGGCTGACAATCAAGAAAAACAAAATTCAATGGAAGCTTTTAGCTTCTTTTATTTTGCTAACATATTTGTTTCAATGTGCAGGAATAGGTTTATCATGTTCGTGATCATTTTCATCAGATATGTGGGGAAAAACGGGCTCCCACAAGGGTCGAGCCCGACATATCAAGAAGGTATGAAGGTATTTTATCATTCAACGTTCATATATGAGAGTCATCAAGCATCAAAGAAATAGTCATCATCTAGGACTATCATCAAGCAGTCTAATAGCATGGTAAAACAGATTTAGCAATTATCTTTTGCTCATCATTCAAAAGAACAATTAAAGAAATATATTAAGAGAGCATTGATTGCATTTATCATCTCTTGTTTCAGCTCTGCCTTTCATTTATATTCATATTTTGATGAGGCATTGAGCCCTTTATACTGAAGGGAAAGCAGATCATTCAGCAATTTAATTTGTTTCTTACAACTACAAAGCACAAAACAACATTCATTCATGAAAACTTCATAAGAGTCAAGGACAGTCATGAACAAGACTGCTGCTACAAAATTGATAAAAGTAAATGGGCATGCATGTTTCAAGATGCCAAATGATAGTAACCAGATCAAATGGAGACTCAACTTGTACGTTCAAGATAATGTAATGGCATTAAATCAAAAAGTAGTGATCAAACAATAGAGAGCAGCCAAGTATACAAAGGAAAAGTAGAACATTGATATCACAATACTATGGTGGATAGTTATTCATCCAAGAAATGGACAACAGAACACAATCTATAAAAGAGTCAGGAGGAGAAGTGATGCATAATAGGTACAGTTGCTTGTCACTTATAATAGCCAATACTCATATAATGATGAAGTAACATCCATGGTTGACATAAAGGGGCACACACAGTTATATTACAGCCATGTTAGGTTCGGTAAAGATCTGTGCTCTGCTCCATTTATCAAAGGAATTCAAGTCTAGAGAAAGTTGTAGAAAGACTCAAAGGTTTGAAGAAACATTCACAGCTAACAATACTAATGATATTGCACTCCATAAGTGGAAGGCAGTAATTTAAAATAAGTAGCTACAGGATCTTTAAGAGTACAACCATAGTATGGGAGAGCTTGTGATCAAATGGTGAAGTGCCATTATAACAATTATGTAATTTGCACAGTGGAGCAAAGTAATGAAAATCATAGAGATAAATTCTTTTGAGTGAGCTTATATGGAGGAAAATAATAGTCATATGGGTCAATATTTGATACTTGCAGGTTTCCAACTATGAGCTAAAAATAGCAGAAATGCTAACAATGAATGGTGCAATGAATTTTGTTATAAAAGTGGAGATGACAGTGATCTTTCACTCAAAAGTAGCAGGGTCAAATACATTTTTTGATGAGGATTATAATGATTTATTTGGTGATTCAATGGATAATAAAAAATGCATATATACAGAGCATGAGTTACTTTTGATGAGCAGTCAAGCCATTGACAATTATTTCAAATGGAGGAGCAACCTCAGTTTTTATAAGATTCAGAATTAAAAGACAGTTACTAAGGTTTACAATAGTCATAGGAACTATGAAAATGTAGAATCATGTCATATCACAGTGGTCATAGTGGTTCATATACAATGATAAGCAACATAATGACATCATTATTTTCCTTACACTCTCATAGGAAATCATTCTCGAGGATTCAATAATACTGCCTTATCAATAGTTTTGTGCCAACAGGCAATTGCCATACATTTAAAAGTGCCCAAGAACAATGTATGGAAATAGATCACAATTATTATTTTTTCATTGATTTCATGTTATAATTAGAATATGAGAATCTAGTTAGGCACTTGAGATATTTCATAGCATAATGCATCACTGGTAATTGTCTCAGATGATATGTAAAGAAGAAGTTTTTTTTAAGGAAAAAGAAGTATTCAGAAATAGAACTACATGACAACAAAAGAAGGTAGCAGTTAGTGAGCCATTTACCAGTGATGTAATATATACAGTGACAAGTCTTCTTCATGAATTTTTTTTAAAGGATACACTTCTACAGGAAAAGATTCGAGTTACAAATTCAACTACAGGACTTCTTTCTTTTTGGAAGCAGCAAAGAGAGGAGGTCATTTCTTATTTTTTTGTAGGGATGATGTTAAATGTTCAAAAAGATAAAAATGCAATGAGGTTTTCTTTTTTATTCAAAATGGAGGAAACCCAAAATTTGCCATGAAGAAAGAGACAAGTCTGTGACTGAGCTCTCCTTGAGCTTCAAAATTCATAAGTCGAGCTTGCACAGCAATAGAAATATATATACAAAAGCTCAAGCTTTTCTCATGGTGGCCAGAGTAGTAAAGGCATCAATAGAGAATAAAAAAATAAATAAATTAGAAATTTGTTCATGGTCATGCCATAGGTGCCTGAAAACATTTTCAAAAAGGAGAAAACGATGTTCAAATGGCAGACTTACCAAAGTTTGCAGATAAAATGTCCTCAAAACTCCTTCCAAGCATGGCGGCACAACTGTTGATTAAGTGTTTCAAGGATGCAAAGTGAGAAAATGAAGAGGAACTTAGGGTTCGATGGTTTTTTCCAAAAGCCCTAATTTGAGTCATCATTGATTTTTGACTTATTTCTTTTAAAATAAATCATTTCATTCATTGACTTAATAATGCAGATGGAGATGATAAAATTATATGCCAAGGCATATAAAAATATTTATTGAAGCATTATGATATGGATGGAACCCAAGAGATATAAGGAGTGATATTTTATTTATTTTTAAAGAAAATCTCTTATGTGGGAGTCCTTTTATACTTTTATTTGTAGTTTTTATTTAACGTTATTAAAGCAATTTTAATTAATTGTTTTAATAGTTGTTGAATTAAACTACTTTTAAAGGCAAGTGAACTGCAGATGGAAGTGATATATTTTGCATGCTATGAGGAGTGAGACTTCAGTCTTTTTAAAAAAAATTATTCATGCAATAATGGAGACTAGAGTTGGAACCGAAGTGTTTTATGCTTTTATGTATTAGAGATTAGTTTTGAAGATTAATCATGCACGATATAGGGATGGATCTGGAGTTCCAATGTGCATGGGTGAATTGACAAGAACAAGACAGTTTTGCATGCTTTAGCCCACCTTTTCAGGAATTTCCAATTCAGTTTGAGTTTCAGATTAGTTGCATGCTTTATGACTATGAGTTCGAGACTGAGTTCACTCATTTTTGCATGAGTTTGAACCTTATTTTCAGGGATTTTTGCTTCTGCTCAGATTTCACCTTGGAGTTGTCACTTTCTCACTGAAATTGACTTTCAGTTGCTTGTTCATGCACTTTGAAGTGCATTCTCATTGTATATATTGAAAAAGTTTATCTTTTTTAGTTAGTTCTTATTTTTCTCCTTTACACTCTGCAAAAGCAATTTATTTTGTAACTCAGCATTATTTTCAGATTAATACAGTAGTAGGTTTATAGGTCAATTAGTGTGTTATTGTAGAAAGACTCCTTTCATTACCATCTTTTTTAGAATTCACCTTCAAGTTTTCAAGCATCATTGTCATGTAGGATTGATCGAAGTGATTATTGTGTTTGCAGTTTATGAAACCTTTAAATATTTTTGTCTCCTTAATGAATTTTTGTATGCATCCAAGTTTAAATCCACTGGTTAAACATTGTGCTAATCAATAATCGAACAGTCTAGTTGTGGGAATCATATTTTCCTTCTATGATTGTTTCTTTAAAAGCCTTTGTTTAAAACATTCAAGTGTTTAAGCTTTTAGATCTAGTTGTGTGAATGAAAATAGTGAGTAATCATTATGTGAGTTAATTTTGCATATTAAATTCTTCGGTGCATCACCATAGTTAAGTTTCATAGTTCAGAATTTAGATTTAGTCTTTCTCCCTTTTCCAGCAAATCACTCAGTTATTAACCAGAAAATTAAATAGGAATCAGCCTAGAATCCAGAGGTCTAATTCCTTATAGGATACCCACAACCTGGAATTAGTTCCAATGTTTCAACATATTGTTGAATTTCAATATTCAAGCATTCGGGTGCAATCTATTTGACAACAATTGTAACTAATATTGTACTTAAGAGGGGTGAGACAGTGCATGCTACCACCCATTTACAATCTAAAAATAATGAAGATCCAATAACTAAAGATCCATTACCAAGAAATAAAATAATTGATCTTATGCTTAATAAAGGCTAATATAAACCCATGTTCTAACTAGTTCCTTTTGCCACTTGAAAAATCTTGCAACTTTGCACATATTTTTTGATATCTTGCTGCAACTAAGGCAAACAATATTTCTCTCCAACAAGTGTTATGGTCTTATCAAAACCAAAATTTCTTGCAAGTCCTCCACTATGTTTTTCCTTAATCAAATTCATTCTCATTGAACTTCTAGGAATTCACAAATTATTACCTCTGAATAACATACCATCTTGGATTAAATAATCCAACCACTTTGTCCTATCTGCTCTAATAGGTTTTTTTCAAGCTATCCAATCCTCTCCAAAATCAGGATCCTCTTCATACAACTCCTTCAATTTGTTGAATCCAACAACTTCAACCTGCATTTCAGTTAGCAAACTTTGTCTTCTACTCAATACATTTGCAACCCTGTTAGACTTCCCACTTCTATGCTTCAAAAAAAATGTGTAACTTTGCAAAAATTATACCCATTTCATATGCCTTTGATTTAACTTCCATGACTACTCAAATATTGAAGTGCTTGATGATAGTAAACAAAACAAACTCCTTACTTGAAAATATAGTGTCTCTACTTTTTCAATTATTAAACAATAACATTAAATTCTTGATCATAAACTACATATTTCTTCTTTGCATCATTTAAATTCTCACTAAAGTAAACAATGGGTTTACCTTCTTTATTAGAACAGATCCAATGACATTACCACTTGCATCACAATCCACTTGAAATACCTTACTGAAATAGGGAAGTGCTAAAATAGGTTGCTTCATCACTTTAGCCTTCAACAAATCAAAACTCCTTGCTACTCCTGTAGGCCATCTAAAATCTCTTTTGTCCCCTCTCATGGTCTCAGTTAGTGGTGCACAAATACTACTGAAACCCCTAATAACTTCCTATAAAAACTTTCCAAACCATGAAATGATCTCACCTTTGTAGCACTCCTAGGTGTGGGGTGTTGCCACAATAATGGGTTACACTTTTTGGGACATCTTGATTTTTGCCTTAAATCACATGTTTTTGGAAAATATAATGATTTAAGCCTTTAAAGGTTTCATTGAAATGATTTTAATTAAAGAGGGTTTGATCAAACCCCCTTAGATCAAACCCCTTTGGATAGAACCCTGTTAATTTTAAACCATACCTATAATGGAGTCTCCTCTACCCCTATCAAAATGTTGATAAAAACCACTTTTGATTTACATTTTGGGTGATCAAATGAATTCATTTAAAATTTATGTTTTGTAAGTATTTATCCCTTATTATAAGCTTCCCAAAAAGTATAATTTTAAATATATTTAATTTGATTTAATTACTATATTTATTTTTTATTTCTTGTGAATGTAGGTTTTTCAATGAACATCAAGTTCTTTGTTTCACACATACGAAAAAATAGGAAAATAGAGAAAAAAAATTCTAAAAAATACATGTGCACTAGGTATTGATGTTCTTATTCCAACAAAAAAAGAATAAGTTAATTTAAATGCATACAAAAAATGTTATGCAATCTGAAGTACATCTCTATCCAAATTATAATTTCTTTGACTTGAAAAATTGATTATGTGTGTGTGTGTGTGTGTGTAACAAAAGAATATGAAAAAATATCTATGCACTAGATATTGGTGTGAAAAATCTATATTTTAAAAATTAGAATTTTATCCTTTCTATAAAAAATGGTATGCAGTCTGAAGTAAACATCACTTTTAAAAAATGCTATTTAGTAGAAAAAAACAAGTTATTAAAAATTACATAAAAGGATTCACAATTTATTTTTTATTTTTTATGTTTAAATATAATTAGAATCTACACACAAAATCTCACAAATCACTAGTTTGATTCATCTTCAAATATTTATTAATTGTTTAGCTTCTATAGGTGTAAGAAAGTGAAGATCTAGTGAAAAATGTTGATTTCAATGTCAAGTTTGGCCAACAAGTGTAACCCATTATTGTGGGATCACCGTGTGGGCCATTCTAAAATAGCTTTCACCTTTTATAGATCCATCTTGATTCCTTCTCCTAAAACAACAAATCACAAGTATACAAACTCCCTCTTCATGAAGTTGCACTTCTTCAAGTTAATGAGCAACTTCTCTTCTCTCAAATTTTCAAAAATAAATCTGATATGCATCAAATGTTCTTCTAATGTTATACTAAATATAAAAATGTCATCAAGATAAAAAATAACAAATCTGCCTAAAAACTCTTTTAATACCTCATTCATCAATCTCATAAATGTACTAGGTGCATTGGTTAATGACCAACCACTCACACAAACCTTCCTTAGTCTTGAATGTTGTCTTCTATTCATCTCCCTCTTTGATTTAGATTTGATGATAGCCACTCTTCAAGTTAATCTTGGTAAAGTACCTAGCTCCACTTAAGCAATTCATGATATCATCTATTCTTGGCAATGGAAATCTGCACTTAATAGTGATCTATTTTATGGCCCTTGAATCTGTGCACATTCTCCATTCTCCACCTTTCTGTGTGCCAAAATAGCAGGAACTGCACATTAACTTAGGCTCTCTTTGATTAAACCCTTTTGCAAAAATTCTTGCACTTGTCTATTAAACTATTCACTCTCTGTAGGAGATATCTTATGGGCTACCTTGTTGGGAAAACTTGCTCCCAATATCAAATCAATTTGATGACTTATCCTTCTCATAGGTGGTAATCCTTATGGCACATTATATGAAACAATCTCATGAAATTCATGCAACAAATCCACAACTTCCACAGGAACATCTTCCACTTTTTCTTGGTTAGTTTTGGAATCAAAGCAAAAAAAATATTTTCATGCTTCATGCCATCTAAAAACTTCCTGGCATCAACTACACAAATCCTTGCATTGTTGCAAACCTTACCCATTTCCTCTTTCAATGGTTTCAATTTATGTCTTACTCCATCCTTTGTTATGTAGTATGTGTTAGCATACCCATCATGCATGAATATCCTGTCAAATTGCCAAGGTCTCCCTAACAAAACATGACAAGCATCCATAGGAATAATGCCAGAAAAAATATCATCAAAATAATCTCCTATTTAAACTTTACCAAACTTTTCTTGCTGACCAAAAGTTTTTGATCATTCTAAATCCAAGCAATTTGATACAGATGCAGGTGCCTTCTTCTCTCAAGCTTCAATTTATTCACCATCTCTTCAGAAACCAAGTTATCAGTATTTCTGCTATCAATGATCACACTACATACCTTCCCTTCACATTTTCACCTCATTCTAAACAAACTCTTCCTCTGAACTAGTTCACTATCTTCATTCAACATGGCTCGCCTAGTCATTAAGGTCTCTCATCTTTCTGCTTCTTTGAAGTGTAATGAATCTACATCTTCTTCATTCATGTTTGTTTCTCTAGCATGGTTTTTAGGTCTCCTATTAGTTCTTTATTGATTGTGAGGGTAGTCATATGCTCTATTCCCCTTTTCACCACATCAGGAACAGGTTCCATGAAAGCCTCCTCTTCCAAATCATCTACCCAATCTTCCTCTACCTCTGAATTTTTTCTCTCTGGGATTGAAATAATTTTTTTATTTTTTATTTTTGTTGCTGCCTTGGTCTTCAAATTTCTTCTTTTTTTATTTCCTTCATAAGATCTTACTCCAGTTCTTCCACCATGACCTATTCCTCTTTTCTTATTCTCAAACTTTATGTTCAATCTCTCTTCTACCTTAAATGCAAACTAATATGCATCCTCAATGGTATACATCCTCACCAATTCCAACTCTTCCTAATGCTTGGATTTAACCCATTGATGTAACAGGATACTTTCTCCTTGTTTGCTTCAGCATGTCTAGTTCTTATCAAGACTTTATAAAATTCTTTTGTGCACTCCTTCACAGTTCGTGTTCCTTGTCTTAAAATTTGCATCTTTTAAGAAACTCCAATTCATAATCTATTGGAATGAACCACCTCTTCATCTTTTCCACCATTCTATCCCATCTAGAAATTTTATATTTTCCTATCCTTCCTCTTTCAAGTTGGGTTCCTTTCCACCAAATGATAGCATGTCCTTTTTAATTTTATCTTTGCAAACTTCACTTTGTCAAGATTTTCAATCTCTTCAAATTCAAAGAATTCTTCAATGTCATTTATCCAGTCTATGAGCTCACTTGGATTCAATCTTCCATTAAATATTGAGACCTCCATCTTTGGTCTCTTCCCAATCTTGGAAATGGTTCTAAGAAATCTAATTTCTTCAAGATCTATTTCACCCAATGCTTCTTCTTTGAATGGCTCCTCATTCTCAGTTTCATCTTCATTTTCATCCCTTTCCCTATGCAAAACTCTTTTGTGTAGCTCTTCCTTCAATGTCTCTACTTTCCTTCTAAGGGATCTAAAATATCCATACCAAGATGGTTTCTACCTCCACCTCTCCCGCGATGGGCTACTCTAGGAGGCATTTTCTCAACACCCACAACTTACAGGTCCTGCTAGAAACCACCTCTCTTTGACATTCTACCTACAGACTCAAGAAAAACCTGCTCTGATATAACTGATGCAAGAGTGGTACTACAACTATCAATACACTTCAAGCTAACAATAAAAAATTCTATAAATTGATTAAACAATGCAAGAACCAACAACAACTAAGAATTCTTTTATTGCTTAAAGTCTCCTGTAACACATGGAATTATGATAAAAATGAAATTACAGTATTTTTAGCTCTTTGGACTAATGGAAAACATCAAAAATCAGATTCCAAGGTCTGATACAAACAACAATTCATTCACAAGTAAGTCTTCTTCAACCTCACTTCTTGCAACTTCATTCTTCTTCTACTTGCAACCTCCTTTTGGAAAATCAATAACACAATGGTCTTGTAATATTTCAAACTTATTTGCTATAATATTTTACCTCCAACCTACAACAACCTTGTAAAAATACATCTCCTAGGAAAATCTATGCTTAACTTTTCCAACACTAAATTATGGAAAAATGAAGTCAAAACAAAATTGTCAAAAATCACCTCTCCCAACAACCACTATCTCTATCAATCTTGTAACTCCTCTTCCACATCCCAACCTGGGAAAACCAATTAAAATCATATTTTAAAATATTTGACTATCCAATGCATGTGTAAATCACTCCCAGGAAGAAAGGCCATCACCAGTTGGCACAATGATTCTCCACTCCTTAAAAATAGGAGCCCATTTTCAAAAATACCCAACCAACACAACATGGGTGTTCAAATCTTGGTTGTAGCTGATAATGAAAATTAAATGACCTAAAATATTTTATCTCCCAAGAAATCCCATGCCCCAAGTTGATTTTTTCCAATTTAAACATTAAAATTGCATTTCCAGCACTATCTCCCATTACATCTTTTGCAACCAAAATTTGTGCAATTATTAAATATTGATATTTGGACAAAGATAATCAACTAATTACTCAAAACATTATTTAAACCATGTCACCTCAAAATTTAATCATTTTTGTTGATGCGAGATTTCCTGCAACCACAAATGCTCTTGCATCATATAACAAACTTGTATGACTATGCTTTAGCATTATTGGAAAATAAGATGGTTTTGCTCTGGCCAAATCTTCCTAAGGATTAAAAAAGGACCAATATCTCATACAACCACAAGGAAGTATGTAAAAGATGAGGGTTAGCCCATATTAGCCCAAAACTCATACAAGGAAGTGGCATGAATACAAAATAGATTCTAGATCCACCATAAGATCCAAATTGTCATCAAGAAGGGACACTTAATAAAAGGTGGTTAGTACATTCATCATTGCTACCACAAAGGACACAAATGAAAGGCTCGTGGAATCCTCTCTTTCAAGTGTCTCCCAACTGAGACATTTGTTCCTAGTGGAGTAACTACATAAACAACTTACACTTAGGCCAACAAATTTTTTTCCAAATGATCCTCCATCAAGGAGACTCTCTATATCCCCTTTCTACTTCTCTAAAGAATAATAGCCAAGAGAAATAAAATAGACTCCTTTAGAATCATGGCCCCAAGAAAATTCCAAAGAATTGCAAGGACAATCTACATAAGCATAAGCAAGCTCTACATGAATAGAAACAAGAATGTCTCATTCCTCTAAAGAACCTCCCCTAGACTAGCTCCAAGGTTTGTGCCAATGAGAAACCAAAGACCTCCCTAAAAGAGTAGTGTACTTGAAATCAACAACTTTGAACCACTCTACCACTAGGAAATTTCTATTTAAAGGCTAAAGTTGGGGAAAAGAATAGAGAATAGGAGGATGATTATCTCAGGAGTTAGTCCAAAATAAAGCATTATTTCCCTTATTAATTAGCTAGAAAACCCCTTAATAAGTGAGGCCCCTCTTTTTATCATTTTCCAAATCATGGAACCTTTCCTAGTCAAATCCATTTGTATAATGTCCTCATCCTCAACTCCTCCCAAATATTTAAAAGTGAGAATTATTTTCCAAGATCGATCAAGATTTTTGCACCATCACTAATATAATTTAGATACTAATTCTTAACTATTGAGTTCTTGGCGTTGGCATTAATGCAGTACTTCACCCTGGATGGCAGATACACGGCACTGTATGACCACCACTTTGTTCTAGTGAATCATTTTTGACATGGTAAGCTCATTTCCTTCCTGTTTTACCTGTTGCTTTCTTTGGAGGAAGGAATTTTGAATTACAAGAAGAACCCTAGAAACCCTTTTTTGCATGAGGGATTGATGTTGCTTATAGTTGAGTTTATTAAAGCCAATTGTATTGTTGATGCTCCCCGTTCCCTTGTTTTGAACAAGAAGAGGAAAGGGAGTGGGAAATGTCAGGTTGAAGAGGTTCTTAAGATTGAGGGGACTGAAATTCAAGAGAATTCAGAGAGGTGGTCTGATGGGTACAATACTAACCTTGACTATATGCCCTTGTCTGGTGGGAAGAAACCCTCTTCTTCTAAGGCCAAACCTTCCCTCCTACGAGCTAAGCGCAAACTGAAGGAGGTCTGTGAGGAGGTTGCAAAGGAGGGGCTTTGTAGTGGTAAGAAGGCCAAGAGTCTGGGTTTGGGTTCTAAGGATATGGGGGATAAGTTTCTGGAGGTGGCAGAGGATATTCTGGATGGTGTGGCAGCGAATTTGGGAAATTTGAACCCGGTTTATGATGGTGACGGTGGGACCCCTCGTGCCAGTAAGGTGAATAGTGTTGTTAATGTGGATGAGTCTACTCATGAGTCAACTTCCTTGGACAGGGGTAAGTCCAAGTTTATCCCTAATGTTTGTTAGGATGAGGATCCACCTACTGGTTCACACCAGGGAAGAGTTTTATTTTGGGGGGCCATGGACTTTTTGTAGGCATCGGGTATGGTGAAAGAAGGGGCAAACATTTCCTTTAATTTACTGATGTGGTTGGTTAATGAGGTGTAGGATCTCCATAACAAGCACGACACTATTTCCAAGTGCAACATTTCCACACTTTGTAGTCTCAAGGAAAAGGACTCCATCTTTGGTTTGGATAAATTGATGAATTCTAGTATCAGTTGTGTGGTGGATGAGTTGGCTAACCTGAAAAAAGACTATGGCCCAAGGATGGCGTTGTTGGAAAAGAATTACAGGAAGATGTGTAAGGACTTGAACACACTCATTAATCTTAGCAAGGTGTTATCATGGAATCTAACAGCACTCGATTCACGAATAACCCCCCTATGAAATTTGTCCATTTCATAGGTTTCTGACATTCGAGCACACAAAACAAGGTGAATTTCAATCCACCTCGAATTGTCTTCCAAAATATTAAATAGTCCTTTTGAGTGTCATCCCTTGTCCATCTTTCGAAGAGCTTCGAAACGAGCATCTTCGTCAACTTCCAACCTTTGGGAGTTGTGAAAGTTTGTCTTTGGTGCACAAGCTCTGATTTTTAGCACTTGTGCACTTTTGTCAAAAGTCTATTTTTGGTGCACAAACTCTAATTTTTAGTGCTTGTGCACTTTTGTCAAAAGTCTATCTTTGGTGCACAAGCTCTGATTTTTAGCACTTGTGCACTTTTGTCAAAATTTTGTCTTTGGTGCACAAGCTCTGATTTTTAGCATTTGTGCACTTTTGTCAAAAGTCTATCTTTGGTGCACAAGCTTTGATTTTTTGCGCTTGTGCACTTTTTTCAAAGTTTGTCTTTGGTGAACAAGCTCTAATTTTTAACGCTTGTGCACTTTTGTCAAAAGTCTGTCTTTAGTGCACAAGCTCTGATTTTTAGCGCTTGTGCACTTTTGTCAAAAGTATGTCTTTGGTGCACAAGCTTTGATTTTTAGCACTTGTGCACTTTTGTCAAAAGTCTGTCTTTGGTGCACAAGCTCTGATTTTTAGCCACCCTTTGTCAAAAGTTTGGTCTCTTTGGCACAAGCTCATTTTAGCTTTGGTGTAATCTCTTTTACTGTAATTAGTAATTTTTTCTCCAATTGTTGGAGTGCTGATTTTCAAGCTTCCTACACTCCTTTGGCGCTGTCTACATTTGGCAAATCACTGCTTTCACTTTGAATGTCATTTCACTCGCCGCATTTTTGTGCTCAGTTGCTTGTTTCCATACTTTCAACACTGCTTGTTTGTTTCACACACCTCCCAATGCTACTTTTTCTACTAATGCCTGATTCACCATCTGCGCTTCTCTCTGTGTTTCATCAAGTGATCCTCAAGGTGACATCTTTGATCCAGTTGAACTATCCCAGATCTACAAAGAAGTAGTCATGCAGCAAGTTGAGGATGCTTGCTTTTCCAAAGCCTCAATGCATGTCATTTGTGATACACGACTAACCATTGATAATCTCAGGATGCATCTTTGCAGGTGCAAGAAAATCCACTCATTTTCCATGAGATCAATCACCAGAATTCACACCATTATGGATTACACCATTGGTCCAGATGAGATATTCATGCAGGAGACCAAGAAGAAGTATGAAGACTTCTACGCCCAAGAAAGGAACCATGAAAATTCTTGATCTCCAATGTTAGACCTTTTGATTCTTCCCTTTATGCATCTTGTAAATAGTTTTTGACATCTTAAATGTCTTTTCTAAAAATGTAATTGCACTAAAAATCTAAGATGTAGTTTCACAAAGATAGATTACATTTTGACTTAGTCAAAGTTAGGTGAGATTTTCCTAAATTAGCTCACCTAACTTTCCTAATTTTACTCAACTAATTTCCTAGATTTTCTCTTCCCTCTCTTTTATAAATAAGAGGGATTTCTATTGTAATATTTACCTTTAGTATTTTGCAATGAAATGCTTCCCTTTTTGAAGTAGATTTGTGAAACTTTGTGTTCATGTTTGTGAATGAAATCTGATCAATAAAGAAGAGAATTGCATACCAGACTTTGTGTTGGAATCGATAATCTTGTGGATTGATCTTATTGGTAGTGGTTAGTAGATGAGATCTGAAGGGCTTCAAATAGATTTATGTAAACTTTGTGTTACATTCTTCATTTGAATTTACATTTATGTTTGATACTATTGTTGAAAGATCTACAAGACTTTGTGTTTGTAATCGTTCATGTTGTTCAAGGAATTGTTGTATCTAAGAAGACTTTGTGCTTCTAATGCAACAAACGTTACGATTCTCACAGATACATTGTTGAAAAGCTATGGAACGACTTTGTGCCTTCGTGAGCTTTTCTCTATTTCTTTTATTTGTTTATTATTATCATACCTAGTATCTCTACGATTTGCTTTGACAAGATAGAGGTATTGGCATTACTGCTTATTTTTAGTTTAAAGTTATCTTGAATCAGAACTTCCAACCATGAAGCATTGTAAAACATCTTCTCTAAAAAAAGAGAGAAGCATGAATGTGACATACCCCCCCATTTTGTAAGTGGAGTGTACATTGTGTAAATATTTAATTAGTTTTACGTTAGCTTTTGTTAGCAGTAAGAAGGGTTTCTCCCCTTTCTAAGAGGAGAGATTATATCTCACACAACTTTGGTTGAAGTCTAGGTTGTGTAATCTATTGAAAAGATGATTACATAATTTTCACCCAACAGCTTTTTGGCGACTCTACTGGGGACATGATATGCATTCTAAAGCCTCATGATTTCATTTGAAGTATACCTGTGTCCTTTTTTTATTGTAATTTATTTTCTTGTAAGTTTTTCAAGCTTTCACCAAGGACATGTAAATGGATGCTCAAGGTCCTTGGGGAAATGCTTTTGGTCCGTTGAGCCTAGTTCTACTCCTACATGCTCTTCCTGAAGGCTCACAAAAGAAATTTCCCAAGTTCTTTGGTGATGGACAACAACATCCTGATGAGCACGTTGCTACTTACTACATTGCTTGTGGAGTTCATGGTGTTGAACACGAATATGTATCTATAAGGATGTTTTTGGAGACTCTCCAAGGTGTTGCTACAGATTGGTTTTATCATCTAGAACCACATACCATCACAAACTGGGAAACTCTCATAGCCAAGTTTGAAGAAAGGTTCAAACCTCCTAAAGATGCTCATGCTTTGTTGGCTCAACTCACCTAGTTGAAGAAGGAATCTCACATGCCTTTGTGTGAATTCGTTGCTCATTTCAACAAGTTGACACGAAGAATTCCAACTGTTGCTCAACCTATAGCTAAGAATTTGAAATGTTTCTTTGTAAATGCTCAAGTTTCCGAGGTTGGTTTCCTATTGAGAAGATTAGCCCCAACTACTCTTGTAGTTGTGCAGACCTTGGCGACAAAAATGAAGATGATCTCATTCTTACTGGGCAAATAAAAATTGAATCAAACGAGTCTGAAGAAAGCCCTTCTTTGGAGTTATTTTCTTCCATCACAAGGATGGATCCTATGGTGCAAATTTTGGTAAATGAGCTACTTGTCCTCAAAAAGCAGCTACTCAAGGTGTGTTTTATGTGCCTTGCAAGGAAATACCAAGGAGGTCACTTTCAAATGTTGCTCATAATTTTGTTGTTGGGAATCAACACAAGTTATCTTCACCACCAAAGATGCTTGCTCTTGAGGCACCATTAGTAAAAGAAATAGTGAAGCACCCTAACTCCAATTGAAGTGATCTCGCTATTCTCTTTTGAGAAAAGGAAGTAGGCATAGCTAGAAACTCCCAATTCTAGTTTATGCTGTCTCAAAAAGCCATTGATGAAAATCAGAAGGATAAAATTTATTTTTCTGAAGTTCCAGTGAATGAAGACAATCTTGTCTTGAGATCTGAAAAGATGGACATGCACGTAGGTCTCAGTCAAGTTGAAAACAATGCATCTGTGTTTCGAGGTCATGAACTTGAACACGTGTTGCATAAATTTTTTTCCCAAAGGCATGATGAGGACCTTATAAATAATTCATATTTTTCGAAGTCTGAAGATGGAAAACATCATATTGAGGTATGTAGTGCAGTCATATCTTCATCTGAATCACATGAAGGAGATCATTCCGATCAGCATAAGGTTTCCATGGTTGATGAATCAGTTGTTCATGTAGCGACTGGTAAGAATCATGTAGTGACTGGTAAGAAGCATTCAATCTTTGACCGATTAAGGGAATGTCCCATAAGACATCTTGTTTGGTTGGAGGCCAATGGGAAGGCAGAGGTTCCACTTGCACCTGAGTGTGAAGATAAACTTAAAGATGCAGATAAAGATGTATTTGTAGATGCGCAAGAGCGGTCTAGATTCAATGATTCATTTTGGAGCAGCAATATATCTTGTATATTTTCAAAGGTAGTTGAACATGTTCATCTCTTTCATGAAGCAATGCCTCAACTTCATCTACATGTAGCTGCTAATGATCATGGAAGACATTGCAAGCTGTTGAAGAAAGGAAACTATTTTGTTGAACCTGTGAACGGTTTCATTTGAGAAGGTTTCATTGATGGCTAGTTTTAGTTAGGTAGGTTTTTACCTTTTCAATAAGTGCATTTGCATAAGTTTGCATCTTGTTTTCATAGATTTGTTTTTTGTCATCATCAACTGACTCCAAGCCCAATGGATGGATAAAGACACTTGAATTCTAGATTTCTTCTCCCTTCATTTGTTTCAAAGAACGGTTGAAGAAAGATCCCCAACTGGAGCTAGTTGTTATCATGGAATCTAGTAGCACTCGATTCATGGAAAAGCCACCTATGAAACTTGTTTGTTTCGTAGGTTCATGACATTCAAGCACACAAAATGAGGCAAATTTAAATCCACCTCAAAGTGTGTTAAAAAATATCAAACATTCTATTTGAGTGTCCTCCCCTTTCTATCTTTCAAAGAGCTTCAAAACGAGCATCTTCATCAGCTTCCAACCTTTGGGAGTTGTGAAAGTCTGTCTTTGGTGCACAAGCTCTGATTTTTAGTGCTTGTGCACTTTTGTCAAAATTTTGTCTTTGGTGCACAATCTCTAATTTTTAGCACTTGTGCACTTTTGTCAAAAGTCTATCTTTGGTGCACAAGCTCTAATTGTTAGCGCTTGTGCACTTTTTGTCAAAAGTTTGTCTTTGGTTCACAAACTCTGATTTTTAGCGCGTGTGCACTTTTTTCAAAA
>VDFB02324092.1:57495-70834 GCA_007258455.2 Sequoia sempervirens | reverse complement strand
GGAGAGACTTGAGAGAGAGACCTACGAGGGAGAGAGGCTTAAGAGGAAGAGAGACTTAAAAGGGAGGGTGAGAGAGAGGGGGGAGAGATGGAGAGTGAGAGTGAGAGGGAGAGAGAGGGAGAGAGAGAGAGGGAGTGAGAGAGAGAGAAGGAAGGATGGAGAGAGAGGTAGAGAGATATTTCTAGAGCTCAAGGAGAGGGAGTGAGAAAGATAGGTATAAAGAGGGACAAAGAGAGAAGAAGGGAGGGAGGGATAGGTCTAGAGCTTAAGGGGAGACATAGTGATATATAGAGAGGTAGAGAAAGGGATAGAGATATATGATTATTTATGAAGATTTTTTCATCTCCTAGCTAAAAAAAATATAAATATTTCATTATTCATTACTTTTTCTAATGTTTCAAGTATTTTGAGATGAGTGTTACAAAAAAATCATGAAAACGGACTTTTCATGTGAAAGTTGTGAGCATTTGATGTTTCAAAAATGAAATATGAAGTTCAAATGATTATAATTATTTTTTTTGTACAATATAGAACACCTTTTCAACACTTGTAAAATGTCAAATTTTTGATAATAAATGCAAAAGTTATGTTCATTTTACTAAAGAGGGTTTTTTAGGTCTTCAAAACGGATATCCGTTTTGATTTTCAAAATTGATATCCATTTCAAATGGATATCCATTTTGTTTTTCAAAAAAATGGGTTCCCGCTTTCCAAAACAAATATTTGTTTACCAAACCAAAACATATATTGTACCCAAGCCTACAAAAAGTCAAAGTGGAAATTTCACATTTTTGGGCATGTTAAAAATGCCTTTTTTTCACATCGCCACTTTTTGGACCCCTATGATCTTGCACATACCCAATTCATGAGCCATGCAATTGTTAGGGTATTGAGGATCAAGGGAATTTTGCATACTTCATGCTTTGAAGAAATATGTATGAGGATCACTACAAATTTTAATTTGAAAGGGAAAATGAAGGAGGTTATTAGGAGTTGGGCACTAAAGTTACCAAGGGAAAGGTACCTGGGTAAAGGTACTTCCAACAATTTGTCTTTGAAAGATAAGTGAGGAATCGAGGAGTAAGGCTTTAGAGGGAAAGTATGTTGGGAAGATAAAGTTCAAAACTCTAACAAATTGGACTTAAAATTTTTCTCTAATTGGACTTAAAATTTTTCTCTTCTCCTTAGCTATTTTTACTTGCAAAGAAAACAAAGGGGACTAATAAAATATTTATATGAAATTTTTGGTGTCAAATTTATCATTAGCAAAGAGAGTTTTGAAGTTATAGGGAGTGATAATTACAGATACCATGGAGAAGGTACTCAAGGAAAGGGATAGCTAAAATATTGACAAATATGCATATTAATACATGGATTGAGGGTTAGGGTTTTGAAGTTCAAGAGTGATTCTTACACTATACCTAAATAAGGAAAAGTCTAAACTTGCAATCTCGATAAGGTACATAGTGAAAAGAATTACTTGGATCATTGAAGGGTATAAAGGGAATGAAAATCCAATAAGGGAAAATTTGAAATTCTAGTGAAAAAAGGAATTCAATGCAAGGGATTAGGATTTTTTGGTTTCAAAGTTTGAGGGTACAAAGGAAATTGTACTCTAGAAAGGAAATATTTGAAACTCCAATGCAAAAATGACTTAATGCAAGTATTAGGGGTTCAAGGTTCAAATAAAAGGCATGATCACATGATAAAGTTTGATAACTTGAAAAATATAAAGGAACAAGGAAAAGTTGGGTGGAAAGGCATACCATGAAGGAAAAATCTAAAAGAGATGTAGGGAAGGGAGACTACAAAAGTTTGAAACTCTAAAAATTTGCACATGTTTAGGAACTTTAACAACACAACCCATCACACTTAAATTTTTGGGATTTTTGTAACTTCTAACGTGCAATAGGTACATAGGGGATGACAAGCGACAACACTTGAGTAGTTTTTAAAAAGGGAAAACCCACTTATATACTCTCTTAGATTGGTTATTATTATTTGGTAAATATGGCCAAATGGGGATACGAGCAAGGACTCAAGCAAAATTTGACATAGCAAGTTTGAGTCCCAACAAGAGGAAAAATTAAAATAGGATTCACTTAATCGGTGAATAATTCACCTTAATCCCATATATTGGAAGGCTAAAGATAACCATGGTTAGCTTGAGCCAAGATGCTTATTATTGCAAGTGGGATGTTTTCTCTCTTTTTCTTATGTTGGAAGGAGGATAATATTATTAACATAAAAATATTTATTACACTACATACTCATTAAGAGTAGTAAGAGGTAGCTCACTGTAAACTAGTTATGATGGTTCTTTTTGAATCCTAGAGTTTTTCCCCTTAAGTGAGCTATAAAGAATGAAATCTAGTTGTTTTTCAATTTCCCTTTACTAACATAGGTTTGTATTATCAAAGAGGCATAGAAGATAATAAGTTTGAGATGCACTTGAAATAAATAATTGATAAATGGGTGATAAGGCCCAATACATCACCTCGTGGCACTCCAATTATTTTAGTGTTGAAGAAATATGAGGCATAGTGAATGTATTTTGACTACATGATACTGAACAAAATTACCAAAAAAAAAAGGTATATATTACCTTTTATTGATAACAACTAACTACAAGATGTCAAGTATTTTACCAAGCGAGAATTAAAATCAAGGTATCACCAAGTTCATATCAAGGACGAGGATGTGAAAAGAAATTTTTAAGACCCAAAAAGGTCTCTAAGAGTGGCTTGTTTAACCACTTTTTAGTGCAATGATCTTATAATTTTTATGTTGTAAATGTGTGAGGTATCAAGGTCAAGGATAAATTTGTTTGTTATTTTGTATAATTTGGTTGATATCTTAGTTTTCATTATGCCATATGAAGAACATTATTCTTATCTCAAGAAAATATTTTGTTTTGAAGGAGAACAGACTAATTAGAATGGAAAGAAGCATGAATTTGAAAAGATACGACTCATATACCTTAGAAATGTGGTGGGGAATGACAAGAAAAGCGTTGATCTAATAAAAATTTAGGCTATAGTGAATTGACTAAAGCCCACATCTATTTTAGAGACAAGGATTCTTGCTATGGTAATCCAATACCTTAATAAGTCTGTGAAATCTTTCTCTTATATTACTATTACTCTACATTCCATCATAGGGTTGAAAAAGGTTTCATTAGGGGTTCAACATAGTAGCACACATTTGTTGAGATTGAGCACAAAATAAGTCATACACTTGTGATTGCTTCCTTAATCTTCAAAAGCATTTTGAAGTTAAAATGTATGCTAGTGATTATGTAGTAGGAGTTTTTTATTGCAAGAAGGAGAACTAATTTTATATTATTCCAAAATTTTCAAAGGAGCTATCCTAAATTATAGTATATATGACAAGGAGTTATATGTAATGGTCTCTATAATGAAAAAGTGCAAGCACTATCTCATGGGAAAGGAAATAATTGAAAAAAGATCATCATTCGTTCCAATATTTATAAATACAAATAAGACTCCAACAATATCATCACTACAAGTGGATGGGATTATTTTTAAAAAAATATTTGGAAATAAATTATACACACGAGTGACTAATAAGGTGGCTAGTATGCTTCCAATACCATCTATTCTCTTAATGATAAGTACTCTATCTTTGTTGGAGCTATTTATAATTGAGGTTAATGTTGATGATTATGGTCAAGATGAATATTTTAGTGAGATATTATAAACACAAGGGGGTAAAGTGGTTGATTCTAAGCCAAACCTATATTACTTGCTCAAGGATGAAGTCCTCTATAGAGTGGGTATGTTGTGTGTGCCTAGAGAGAGAAGGGTGTTAATCATGTGTAAGTCTCACACCTCAAGAGATACAAGATAATTTGGATTAAGATAGTTTCTAAGATAACCTTCATTGGTATGTTCATTAGACCTACATGTAGGTGGATGTGGTTAATGTTCATTGAAGGATGAAAGTTATGTAGCATAAGCAAGCCAAGTATCATAAACTAGGGATGTACCATCCACTACTAGTGCCTATGTGACCATCAGAGAGCATCTTTGTGGATTTTATGGGTAGTGTGCTAATGTCTAAGCATGGACATGAGTTTTTATTGTGATGATGAACTAGTTTAGCAAGATGTGTGTGTTGATTTCATGCAAGAAGACCTTAATAGGGAGTGATGTAGCATAATTATTCTTCAAGAATGCAAGGACTTACTTTGAACTTGAAGATTGCATCATATATAATATGGATTCTCTTTTGGATAAAAAAATGGTGTACATTATGGGAGATTTAAACTCATTTAAAAATTTCCATTGAATTCCATCGCCAAACTGATGGACAAATGAAAATTATGAACAAAATTTGGAGCAAAAACTATGAGGGTATATAATCAAAAGAACAAAAAAAGTTGGAATGAAAACTTGACATATATACAATATTCCTATATCAAGGCAATCTACTCATATAGGGTATTGTTGCCTTTTGAGGCATATTGGTATTTAACTCCTAAACCTTTTGATTTTTTTGTGATAATCAAGAGAAGAGAGAAAATAAGGATTTAGAGGTTCACAAGTTTGAGTAGTTCATAAACAAAGTTTGAAAAATCTACCTCTATGTGTAAGAAAGGCTTAAGGTGTCACAAAACAAATACAAGAGTTCTAATTCTTAATATGAATTCTAACACAAGGTCCAAGTTGGTGATAACATCTGGGTGTGTTTTAGCAAGGAAAGACTCTTGAGACTAACCAAAATAGTTGAAGACCATTAGGTATGGTCATTTTTATATTATTATGTAAGTGGGAGAGAAATATTTTCGGATGGACCTACCACCCTATATGATGTACTCAATGATTATTATGGAATTTTTTTAATTTTCGAAACATTCAATGCTAGATGAAGAAGAATATGTAGTGCTTCCTTTAGTAGATGACTTGATTGTTAGTCATTTTTAGTCTAAGGAGATGTCCTTAGCCACAAGAGAGGGAGAACATTGCTTTACAATGTGTTTTATTGGTGAAAAGTATATACTTTTATGAAAATTATGTTTGTGGTGGCTTGTATGAGTATAGGGATGACTTAGATTAGAAGTGAAAGTGTTCAAACTTAGTAGAAAACCTAAGACAATGAAATAGTTAGTTTCTACAAGTAAACAAAATATTTTGATTGTGGGCATTCTATTTTTTTGCCTATAAAAAGTGGTGAATTAATCTTAGCCACGGCAATTCAAAATCACCTTTTGGTGGAAGTGGTAAATTTACTATAATGAAAATAAGGGTTAGAATTTGAAGAATTTTTCAAGGGCCTCTTCACATTTTTCAATGAATGATCTTCTCTTTATGCCAAGGTAGGTTGTGAGAAGATATATATGCCTTTTTAGATATTTTTGAAGGGTTGGTCTTCTTGCAAAACCTTCAAATTTATTAAACATAGGTTCTTGCAAGCAAAGAAACATGTATTTATTGGTGTAATAATATATTGAAGGTGAATTTGAGGTTGGTGCATGTGACATCAAAGATACTTGTAAATATTGGAAAATAATGGAATAAGGAACTTATGCTCACTCTTCCTAGAGTTTGTCTCCATTTAGGTTTTCTCTTGGGCAATCTATATGCCTTAATCATTAATGTATGATCCTTTAAAAAAATTCTATTTTGTATTACTTATGCTCTTGTTAATATTATAAATATTATATATTATTGTAATAGCCATGAATGATACACAAATAATGCATTGGAAGTCATTGTAAGGTTGACATATAAAATATACATGTTTGTGAGTTGCACTTGAGATGTCCCTAATTTTTTATAGATTAGTGTAAGACAAGTTAGGTTCACTAGAATGAAAATAAAATAAATAACATTTTCTCTAAATAATTTTTAGTAAACCAATTAATCCACAAATACAATGCAAGAAACTCTAGAAATAAGAGTTAGGGCTACTAATGCTATATAAATAAATTCTCAAATTTAAATAAATAAATTAATGATACTTAGTGAGCTAAGTTCGATAAAGATTTGAATAGACATATGTTGCAAATTGATTTGTCAATTTGGTAAAAAATAGGCCCCATTTGATGATCACATCTAGCTTGCAAACTTCATTATACACTAGTTTGGGTCATTTTTGTGCCTACAAAAATAAATTATGCGGTTATAGATTTGAACACTACATGCATAAATGATCAACACAAAATTTAATGTGAGAAACTTGCTCGCCTTAATGTTGGGAAGTTCCTACATCTAAAAGGGGGTGGTGTTGATATACACCATTGAAGAGCTTGATAGGCTATAATTGTTCTCCTTTGGTCAAACCTTTGTTATCGATTCAGAGATTTGATACAATGATCAAAGACATGCCAAACAATCATGCATTATACCTAGACGTTTAATTATTCATGTCATGTTAATATTATGCTCTTATGATGATGCAATGCGTAATAAAGTTCTAGGTCTTAGCTGATTCAAAAGAGCCAGAGTTTGTCCTTATACATGCAATTTGAAATAATTATGTTAGTTAACTCATAATAACTAGTTGGAAAGGGGGGTTTATGAATCCAATATCAAAATTCAAAGATTGCATCTAAAAATGACTCAAAATAATAAACAATTGAAATTAAAATTAAATTTAGAAACTTAAAATATATAAAATGAAATCAAATGTAAAAGGGGTCTTGATCAACTAGCGAAGTTGAATGGTTCTAAATGAGCTTGCTAGGGATCAGTCTTGTTGAGTGCAAGGTCTTAACACCATAAGAGATGAGTTTGATAATGTACCTCAAGTGACTTTGGCAAAATTGATACCCCTCCATGTTTGACTCTCAAGTCAAAGAAGTTTTAATCTAAGACTTGTACTCTCATATTGAATAACTAAATAATTATGTGGATTTATATAAAACCCTCTACAAAATGACACAAAATAAAAATTCTAAAATCATATAATATGTCAGTTTACCCAATTTTAGTAAAACCTAAACGAGGGAAAAATTCAATGAATTTTCATGCTTACAAAAATATATATATAAAATACTCGTAGAAGCGTTGTCCAATTAGAACTCAAAAAGTTTCCCCTTTAAAAGAGAGACGTATAAATTATTTTTTTCTGACTTTACAGCTAGAGGACTGGCGGGGAAGGGTATTCTAAGAATTCCCCTACAGTAATTTTGCCTCTCTGTTTTCCTGAGATACAAAAATGGCCTCCTCTCAAGCTTCTTCATCAGATCCGACGATTTTATCTGGGTATGGTTCATACTCCTGTTTCTTTTGCCATAATCGTTTTGTTTATTGTCTAAAATGGTACATGTAATTGGTTATCATACAGAGGAGAGATCACGAGGCAACCCAGGAAACCCCCCATTAAATATTTGGTACCTCTCATGTACGCTCCAATCCTTCCACTCAGTAAGTTTAAGAACTCATCGTTGAAATTTGACCCTTTTTTTGGGTTGGTATTGTTTATGTTATTATCTTTGTGTTGTTAATGTACAATTCATATGCAAAAATGCTTTTTTTGATATTCCTTTTTGATTTGGGGTGTTTTGTAGTTAAAATAACATTGAAGAAACGACCAGTTTTAAGAGATCGTTTATTCACAGCAGTTCTAGGCGGCGCATTTCTCCATGGATTCTACTTGGTGTATCCCTTTTTCTCTTACAAAGAACAATTTTTTATTTATTCCTTTGTTAGGCAATCTGTCTTGAATAATTTATTTGAAAAACTGAGTAAAACATCCCTTTTCTCACAGCTCAAAAATCAAATTACTTGAAAAACACATTAGGGACATCACTGTTCTATTGGGTACAATTTTTTGCAGGATTTGTTGTTTATTAATTTATACTTTGTTTTTAGCTTTTGTTGGCTACGTGCAAAACACCTGCCGGCGGTTCTTGTTTGGTTTCAGTTTGCTTAGCTATGCGCATACACTTACAGACACAAAATAAACGGTAGCAGTATATGTCATACTTACTGATTTGGGGATGGGCTGCATGAGAACCAAGAATACCAATGGTTGAGGGAGTGGGTATGCAGTTACAGGAGTTTGTGGTTTCTTGCATATGAAAGGTGAAAGTGTTTTTTTGGGTCAAGGGCCTACCGGCACCACAATTTGGCATATGAGACTCCAACTTGCCAAATATTCTTATACCATTACAAAAGAAAATTGTAGATCACAGGAAAAATAGTCAAATGAAATGTGTTTGTACTTCCCCATTTAGGGTTAAGTTTTGTTCTTGTTTTACTTTTTCTTTTTTCTTTTCATGGGGTCTGTGGAGGAACATTGGTGGGGTATCCTGCTTAGGTAAATACAATGTACCATCAGAGGCCATTCTAGCGGCAGTTGGAATGTCTCTATTTGCTTTGTATCTCTATTTCCATGTTGTAAGATCTGGTAGAGCTGATTTTGATTTTGACTGGTTTATTCTAGTAACTGTGTTGAAAGGCTACATCACGTTCTTCAAACTTATCATACCAAAGATAGATTTCAATTCAACAGTCCAGCAAATGTTACTGAAGTACAACTAACTTATTACAGGGCCTGAGCATTGCCATGATCAACTGAGAGTGCTACTTAACATAATTTTGACCTGTCTCTTGTTCATGGTCTTCGTTGCTGGTTTGATTTGCATTTTGTAGTTATATATACATTTGCAACCTAAAGTTTATCAATGGCAAAATTGGTAAAACAGCATATTTGGCTTACACGATATAAGTTGGTGCTTCACCAACCATTTTCTGTTAGTGGTGTTTAACATTCCAGAAACTGACTTCCTTTGGTTCCTCAAAGGGAACTTTTCCTGCCTACCTTCAGAAGAAGCACCAAGCAAGAAACCATTCATCGTCTTTTGAGTACATCCCCCAATAACTTCCAAGGTCAAATCCATCAGCTTTTTAACCTTAAGACTTTCACCCCCATTTCTTCTTTCCCAATTTGGGAAGAGAAGCTGAAGTCAGCTTGATGCTGGAAATACCTCCCAATGCATCCAAGGCTTCTTCCACATCAGTACATCCTAAAAACTTAACCATATCTTGGATCTAAACTAGCAAGCATCAAGTACCCACCAACTTCATAGGTACTCAAATGCGCATTCAAACTTGGGGAGGAACACGCAAACTGTGAGGCAGCTAGAGGCTGATTCTCCAAAATTTGTGTTAAAAAATTGAAGTTGCATGGATGTGGAGAGAACACCATCTCCCTATCCTTGAATGAATGTGAGCTTTGTTGAGCCTCCAAGAATGCTTTCCACATTAGAGGAAGGATTAGTAGAGAAAAACTAGTCATGATCCCAAAGCTGGAATTTTTTTTTTTCCCAATATCTGAAACCTCTTTTTTCTTCCACATATTTAGCTTCAAAGAACTCCAAACACCTTTAAGGGTTTCCTTTCTAGAGACACGGTACTTGCAAGATTTAGCCTCATGACCAATCCTATGACTGATAAAGTACCAAAAAGGAACACCTTAATAATCTACCTCTCAAACAAAAGAACCAGACTAATAAGAAAGTGTAATTTTCTTTGGGAGTGGAAGGTCAAGGTCTCTAGGCAAATATTTTGCATCAACTTCCTTTGGATCCTCCAGAAGCTGTCTTGGCTCCAGAACTCTAAGGGAAGGCAATACAATCTAATCCAGAGCCCAGAGGGGAAGATGAATAAAGGCACTTGCAAATTCAAAAACCCAAGGCTGAAGGGAAATTTCCCACTCCCTAACCCTAGGTGCCACAAGAGGCAAAGCTTGTTGCTGAGCCCTAAGAGAGGAAAATTGAGCCATACAGAAACCTTTTCGAAGAATCTTCTTTTATCTGCTGGATCCCAAGTCTCTTGAGCCTAGGAAAGGATTGATTCCACAAGCAACTACCTATCCTAACAAAAACCAATCACAGTTGTCTCTGACAATATTTTTGAGTCTAAATGGATAACCAAGTTTCCCAAAGAAACCACTTTCACTTGATCTACAACCAAAGCTCAGACCTGAGTATCCAAGGCTTTGCTAAGATATTCCCAACTCCTACCTTTTCCCAACAACATGAGATTAGCACTTAACACGACCTTCATAGAATGGAACACCTTAGGTTTACACATATCTAAAGGATCCCATCAAAAGGATATTACACAAGGGGATCTCTAACACTCTAAAACACCCTTTGCTTGTGACTGGCACCTTCCCACCTTCAAAATGCCTGCCCTTGCCACCTTGGAACATCACTATATTAGCCATAATCCTTGAATCAAACCTGATGCAACCAAGCAGGCTTGAAACCCAGGTCTCCATTTCAATGGTAACCCATTTTTTCCATTGCTCTTAGTGTTTCCTAATTGAATTGTAGATTATTGCAACATGAGTGCTTCACCTACATGGTTCCACCATTGGCCTATTGGATCTTTCTTTTTATGAATATCATACAAGCCCCTCCATAGTAGAAAAATACCTTGCCCATGTGAAAACTTATTCCACTTAGTCTTGTTTGCACGTGTGAAGTGTACTTTGGCTACTATTGATAACTACTAGTATTACATTATGGTGCTAGGATTGCATTATGGTGCTTATACACTTTTTACAATCCAACTAAGAATTTCAGATTCTTATTACATTTCCAAAATGGGGATGTCATGTGATTGCCCTAGTTGTGCTGGATGTTAAGAGTTCTACCTTCACACTTTGACAATCTAGTTGTTATGCCACATGCTTTTTGAGCTCCCTTTTCATCCTTGACTATAATAAGCCTTTCCTCAATTCTACCAATATTTATTTAAGCTTTTAGATACATTGTTATTAACATGACATGAGCTTCATGTATCACAAAAAATTTAGGATAATATCACAAGCCATATTAACTTTCGAGACCTTTTCGATAAAACAAAAAACCTTTTGACACCAGATTGCAAGTGCAGAGTGAAGGAATCTTTTATAGGAGAATAATCTTTCAAAGTGAGCCATCCACCTATGAAGTTTCCAAGTTATGTTGCTCTAATGTCTTCCATCATTGATGCTAACCCTTCCACTTTTGAGAAGGAAAACTTAGAGTAGGTATGGTGAGATGCCATCGCAGAGAAGTATAACTCCATTATTCAAATGTTGTTTGGGATATTGTGCCAAGACCTAATGGGAAGTTGGTGATTGATTCAAAATGGCTCTACAAAGTGAATCATTCAGTAGATGGGAGCATAGAGAAGTTCATGGTCATATTTGTTGCTTGTGAATTCTCTTAGAAAGAGGGAGTCGATTATGATTAAACTTTTGCTTCAGTTGTAAGGTACACTTCTATATGGGGAATTATATCTCTTGATTCTCATTTTGGTTGGCCTTTATATTAGATGGATGTAAAAGCAACCTTTGTGAATGACAACATGGAAGAAGTTTATATGAATCAGTCTAGAGGATTTGAGGTGCATGGGCAGGATACCTGTGTATGTATGTTGAAGCAGGTCCTATATGGGTTGAAACAAGCACCTCGTGCTTGGTACTCTTGGATTGATGAGTATTGGTTAAGTTTGGGCTTAATTAAAACTATTGCAAATCCTAATCTTTATTATATATTTGATAAATCTGATCTGTTGGTTTTAGTTCTATATGTGGATGATCTTATTCTTATAGGAAGTAGTGAGAAGCTCATAGTATGGTGTAGGAGGATGTTCACATCTCAATTTGATGTGAAAATATTGGCCTTATGCATAATTTTTTGGGTCTTGAAGTGCACCAAGGTACAAGAGAAGTCTTCTTAAGTCAAGTGAAGTACAGTGTAAAAATTCTAAAATGATTTGCAATATTGGATTCTAATCCTGTTGTAACTCAAAAGATTCCAAATTTGAAGTTCATTTTAGATTTAGAATTTTGATTTGGTAGATTCTTTTGTATATAGGCAGCTGACAGGTTCCCTAATGTACCTGGTAAATAATAGACATGATATTTGTTTTGCAATAAATACAATAAGTCAGTTTATGATTGGGCCAGGGCAAGTTCACTAGATTGCTGCAAAACATTTGCTCTAGTACTTAAGAGCACAATTCATTATGGGTTGAAGTATCTTAGAGACAAAGAGTTAATGTTGCATGGCTTTGTGGGTTTAGATTGGGCATGTTATGCTAGTTCTAGGAAGTGTGCTAAAGGGTTTTTTTTTTTAAGCTTGGGTCAGGTATGATATCTTGGTTTTAGCAGGAAATGGTAGTAGTAGCATTAAATTTAGTTGAGGTAGTGTAGTGTCCCTCCGTCTATGATATCGTCATGTTGTTTTCAATTGTGGGAGGTAAGGTATTGTTTGATTTTAATTTGTTTTATTGTTGTTTTGGGTCTAGGTAACTGTTTTAGCATTGGTTTACTCAATTGATAAATGCTTTTAATACCCCTCCATTTTGCTTATGTTTTCTGATAGTATGTTTCACTTTGATAGACCCGATACCTTGTTTTGATGTATTTGATCGCTGACTGTAGAGCGATGGTGGATTTATTGTTTGGTTGATTTGTTGCACTGGATATTGCATATGTTGTTAGATGATACATTTCACAGTGATTATGTTATATGGCTATTTTGTGGTGTTCTTTAATATTGTATATATGGTGATGTTGTGAGTTTTATGTTGTTATGGTGTTTGATGTGTGTTGGTTTATAAACTAAAACCTATTCTGTGGTGTTTTTCAGGATGAAGATAAGGAAAACACCTCGGAAGAAGGTTCAGGCCCCGATAGTCAAACGGCTATGGAAAATCAGACTTTGGTATGATTATTCCAAATGCTCCGTGCTTTCGGATTTTGAGACTTTGGCGGAGGCTCTGATGAGACTTCGTTGTGAAAGAAAAGAATGGACGCCTTCCAGTAAGGAATTCGTTAGGGTTGCCAGCTTAGTTGACTAGGAAACCATCTAGTTATCCTTTGCGTGTTTTCTTTTGTTCCGGCTTCCTAGGAGTAAGCCATGTTCTAGGGGGGGAGGATGTAATACCCCCATGTTGATACTTTTGCTACTATTTGTTACTCTTATGTGTTAGCGTGATACTGATCGCATTGGATTGTGATGTTTAATTTGATTCAGTAATATAGTTTGATGCATTGATTTCGTAATTTATTTTATGATGTGATTAGTTAGTTAGAAATATTATTTCATCATTGATATTATAATTGTTAGTATAGTTTTGGTGAGAGGACAATGTAGCACCACTCGTTTACGAGTGCCCTGCTACGCTACAATTCCTTCTCACAATGTAATGCTTTAATTATATATATATATATATATGGACATGTACATGACCTTGTTTGTATGCAGGGATTGCAGGTACAAAGTCTCAATTCTACCTGCTTCGGTAGGATAGGGTGAGCATCAAAATAAACTCAACGGGATTGATGTTGAAAAGGAGTGGTTAGGAAA
>VDFB02324092.1:0-54867 GCA_007258455.2 Sequoia sempervirens | reverse complement strand
ATGCACATTGAGTCATAAGTCATAAAACTTAATTAAAAAAAATTGCCAACACTTACGTCCCTTGGGGTACATGAGGAGTCATTACGAAACTTAAATCCATACAACGACGACAAAGAATTAAAGCCAAAGACATAATCCATAACAAAGTAAACATTTACAAATGTAACTCATACATGACAAAACATTAATAAGAACCATCCACGTACGTAAAAACAACATATACATGATTAACTCAAACTCAAGGGACATGTTTCCACAGATACAATACATCAAGCAACAACTGTCATGGACCAATATCCACACAAGGTTTATCATGATAAAATAATACATTACATCACATTACAATGTTAAAGAGGTACAATAATATAAAATCATTTCCCAACATGAATGGAAACCATACAATAAGATAGCATGATACAACTGAGCAGATGAGTACAAGTAGCATAATTGGCTCCAAGTGGGGATACAACTCTAGAATTACTACAAGTGGCACAGATCTGCACCTTTTGATCCTCGACTAGGGACCCAATGGGGTGCTTAGCATGTTCCACCCAACCACGTGGGTTCGAAGACCCACCCCCCATGCTAAGGAGCTAACAAGAAAGTGATCACGACCAAGAATGCCAAAAGACCAACCCAATAAAGAATATCATAGTAAGAATAACTCCAAAAGCAACAACAGAAGATTCCATAGATCCTAAATGACAACAACCAAGATCCAATCATAGTAAACACAAGACCATAAAAACACATCCTAGATATATCAAAAGCAACAATCATAATCACTTGCAAAGTAAATCCAAGACCACAATCATAACACACTTCAGAGGCAACCAAGGAAACAAGCATAAGGGCAACTAGTGGAGAGTGTCATCGCAGTCCTACATGGGTTATCGTGCTATGCCAGGTTGACAATAAAACAGGGAGCCTATTTCAATCTACATAGCCTAATGCACAATATTAATGGTTGAGGGCGACGCGAGGAGGATGTATCCTATCAAAAGTATGTAATATATAAAAGAAAAGAAGAACATTATAAAGGCGTCAAGATTCATTGACAAGGTACCCAATCCATCAAAAAAAAGATGAATTATAATAAAATGAAGGGGCACTTTTAGATAGATGATAAACATTGCATATACATGCAGATCTCAGTATCAATATCAAGAAGAAAAGAAGAGATCCTACCTGGTATTGACACTCACTTATTTTACTCAAAAAAATAACAACCTTAAATCCATCATGATAGACCGATAGACAGATGAAGGCACATGAAAAATGGTATAAGTGCTACACGCAGGCTCAACCCTCTCTTGTCTTCACATCACCGACATAACAATTGGTCGTATTCAACTCAAAGTTTTAGCAAGCTCTGAATTTGTTGTCCTTCTTAGCTAGTAGCTCCTAAAGAATATTTAATCCCCATGAAATTTTTCCATCAAAACAGAGGACACCCATTTTCCCTTAGTCTCCTCCCACTAACTTCAAAACCCCCCATAACTCTCCTTTTTCCCACCTTAGTTACCAAGAGTCTTGAAATATCGGTTGCATTGATCCATGTAGAGCGGTTACCAAAACCGTTACATGCCACCAATAATGCTCATATGCAACCAATTATAATTTGGATGCAATTAAATTCATTCCTCCCATAAAAGAAGATGTTTCAAAAATTAAGGAGCACTCTCTAACTTGACTCGCGATACTCACATGCAATATTCTATATTTAGATCTTGATTAGAAACTAACACATTAATGCATTGTATTTTAATCTATTTATCATATTATTATTTATTGCAATGGTGTTCATTTATCATAGTACCCCATTTACACAATAATTCATTTTAATGTATAAAGTAATTAAAAACGTTTATCAATTGAGTAAACCAAATGCTAAAATAGTTACCTAGACCCAAAACAACAATAAAACAAATTAAAATCAAACAATAGCTTACCTCCCACAATCGAAAAATAACATGACGATATCATAAATGGAGGGACACTACAGGTAGAGTGCAGAGCAACTTCTTTAACTAGTTGCGTGTCTATCTAGTTTTACAAGTTACTGGCAGAACTTACTAATTAGATGCTGAAGCTGACAATATATTACTGTGACAATCAAAGGTGCATTAAGTTATCTGAAAATCTAGTGTTTCATGATCAGCTAAAGCACATATTTTTCTTGTCATTTTCTTAGAGGCAGAGTTTAGAGGGGAGCAATAATTCTTTAGTATATTCCTTTAGCTCAGCAGGTTGTAGACATTTGACAATGCCACCTTCAAAGGGGAAATTTGAAATACTGAGAGCAAAGCTGGTGTTGATGGAGAACGCTTTCCTCACAAAGGAGTGTTAGATTGTTATGGGTTGCTCAGCTGGTGTTTTGGCCTTAAACATAGCAAAATCAAACTTCTTTTTTTTGTGATTTTTCTCCTTCAGTTGGGTGCAGATTTCATGACTATTATTGTTGTGTAAAACTACCAGTGATAGGCATTGGTTTTAGGTTATTTTTAGCTCCAAAATTTATCTTCATTTTTATGTCTTCATTTTTTATTTTTACTTTATCGTGGGGCATTGTAGGCTTATTTTTAGTGGGTTTGTTTGTGACAAAGATACCTAAAAATAAAGCATTGTCTTTTTGTTCATCGAAGTTGGGAGGTCTATTTAGGACTTTGGGGGCAGCTATGTAATATATAGAAAAACTCAGAATAATAAAATACTTTTGTAGACAAGAACTGATATATTCTGATTTCAATTTTATTCGTTGTTTCTGTTCTTTTTAGAAGTTTGTATGTGCAGGTTATTGCACTCAAAGTTGCAGGTTTTGTTGAAGTTCAACTTAGACAAAACCTAGAGCTGAATTGTAACATTGCATTGCCCAATGTTGCTTTGTATAGGTTGAATTTTGGCAGTGCAGATGTGTCCTAAACCTCGGGGAGCCATGGAGGGAGTGTTAGAACTTGGCTTCGGCAAAGTGCTTGAAGGTTGTATGTTGGGCATTGTGAAATGACGGGCTTATTTATATGTGCTAGATCAATAGGCACATTAACTGCTCATTATGAATGCCTAATAGAAATGCACATTATAAACTCAGCAATTGGCCGAAATCCTCACCACCCCTTTCATAGCCCCAAACAAATATCAAAAAGGCAGATGTATTGATGTAATGTCCCTAAATTTGTGAAACCCCTAAATCTGCCCTAATATATCAATTTCAAATGATCAATTTGGTTTAGGGAATATCTATAATTTGATTAGGTCCTACCTGTTTAAGACCTGCAAATAGGTTAGTGAACATCCTATAACAAAAAACAATATCACATCATAAATATATTGGAATCTTTTAAGTTTCTAATCCATTCTTCCCAGAGCAGAATGGTTTGATAGGGTGCCCTAGAGACCCTCTACCCTAGGCCCAAGAGCAGATGCTTCACCCCTCTTGGCCCCATGTGGCCTCTTGCCATTCATATGGGGTGGTGTGCCCAGTGAGGTGTCCTATCACTGTTCCCCTTATCAGAATCATTCTGCCTCTTCTTATGACTTAGTTAATCACCATGATGGGAGGTTGGGGCGCAACTACGGCAGGGTGTCCTGGAAATCACTCCTTCTAAGCCCAAGAGCAGCCTCTTATGCCCCCTTGGCCCACATGTGGCAGGCCTCAGCCATCCACCATGGGGTGGCGTACTTAGAAGATGATCCCAATGCCGTTTCCCCTCCTTGTAGGCCCTCAATTCCCTCATCATGGCTGGTTACCACAGTCAGATAATATAAATATTGTTTCATAATGTGGTCACATATTCTATCTTTACACAGATCAGTAATATATCCATTATGTCATATTTAGCAATATATGATAACTCAAGACTTATGCAAATGTACAGAGCTGTTATTATCATGAGTAATAAATAAAATTGTATTGTCCAGTAGGAGTAATATTGAATTCTACAAAATATTCTGTATATACTATAAATAAATAAATAACTTGTTCATCACTATGCAACCCTACAGATTGTATTATGTTTGCAAATATTATGTGAAGAACATACCACAGTTGACTGATTATGGTGTCTATTGATTTCTGAGCATCCTCAGTTTGACTTGACAGAGTTCGCTGGAGTATCTTTCTTCTTCTTTTCCTCCTATTCGATGCCTTCAAACCTTGCATCGACCTCTCTTTTATTGCTGATCAGGGGTCTCTACCGTGGACATGTCTCTTCATATATGTGTTGCTTCATTTGCTTGAACCGATTCATAACATAGGTCGGCTCTCTTTTGACCTGAGCCTTAATGAGTTTTAACGGTGTATTCGTTAGTTGCTGATGTTGATTGGCTTGCTATTGTTTGTATGTTTTATCTTATATATTTTATTTTATCCCTTCATTTTATTTTATATGTTATATATTTTTCTTTTATGGTTTATATTGGTTAACGTAGCATATAGGGTATTATATTTGTGATGTCTATAAATTGCATATATTATCATTTATAGAATATGTTACTCTATAATATTTGAATCTTATCTATGATAACCATGTCTAAGAGAATAATGGTTGAATCGTTAGTATTATAATTATAATAGTATCTACGATAATTATAATTATATTTAAATTGTAATTGCTCATACTTAGATTTTAATTATTATTTGTATTTTGATATATTTGAGGTTACCATTTCAGGGGACATGACAATTGACAGCAAAATGATATACACTGTTATCTGTTTTCATAACTAAATTGCGTCACATACTTGAGTGGGCTTTGTCAACTAGTTATGTTGAGCCTTGTGGTATGTTTGTCATTAATGCCATGCAATAAATAACACTTTGCAGCCTCACAATGGCTATGTTTCTCAAAAAGTGCCAAATCATTCATACATGGATAAGAAATTCATGAGACATTCACCTTGTCATGTATGTGTAGAATGATTGTCAAAAAGTTGGGTGCATTTCAATTTTGTTGATGTCATGGGCTAGTTGGAAGTATGGTATGCATCCCCGTCTTGGCTTCACAATCTGACATGGCAACATTGTCATATGAATGTTGTTGAAACATCACTTGGTTTGCAGTTTGAAACATTGCCTTGGTGCGCAAGCTTCTCATTTCTTTATAAGTGTGCTTTAGCTGGGCTGTGCCAATTAATGTGTTTCTTGGACAAATGTGATGCAATGTTGTCATGGATAAGCAAGCCAACTATATGCATGTTGTGGCACAGAGTAGGGTGAATGTGTGCATTTACTAGGCTTTGTGCCACTCTTGAAGTGTTGGAATGCGCATTAGTTATGTGTGGCCACTATTAAATGGCTAATTCTTTCCTATCCTTGTGCAAGGTTCTTGATTTGTGCAATGTGCCCTGTCAATTTTGGGGCATGCTTATTGGCACAAGAATAGTTGTTTTGTTTGCAGAACAAAAACAAAAACAGGTGATTGAAAGTTGCATCAAAGAAGTTGCATGGATATAAAGTTGTCAAGATATAAATGTAAAGAACTATCTAAGATTCTAATAGAGAAATTTATTATGCTGACCATAGATGACTTGAATTTAGAACAAGGGCACAGAGCCATAAAAAAGTAGAATAAATTGCTTATGCAAGCAATTGGTCAAACTACCTTATTAGTGAGTGTTTGAGAACAGAGAATTTCAATACAAAGCTGTGTGTGACCTCTCCACATATGGAGTGAGATGACTGCCATTTGCCCTTCCATGCAAAGGGGTGCCATCCAACATTTTAAACTTACTGCACCGTTTTGCACAATGTCATGCATCAAATACGGATCTAGCTAGCGTACTTCCAATTTCCTAGAATGGTGCCGAAATCTGCTCGTACCAAGTTACTAGGTTGAAACTTGCAATGTTTGATGTGGTGATCATGGCATTGTTTCTGTCAATGCTTCATGATGGACTGGATTTGGAGTGCCAATTTTTTTTTCTCACCTAAGTTTCCTAACTTTGAGAGGCACATGGATAGTGAATCTTCTTCATCCATCCATGCTATCAGTACAGTGTGCAAGTTGGCCAAAAGGAACTCAACTTGAATCACTACTTTTCCATATGCCAATTGAAAAGGTGTATACTTGATGAGGCGCTCTGACATGGCGCAGTAAGTCTGGAGTACAATGAGAACACAATCATTCAATTCCTGCACCCTGCATCACAAACTTTAATTAGGATATCACCTAGGAGCATGTTGAGTGATTCCACTCTGCCATTGGATTGTGGATGGTATGGAGTGCTCTTGCGATGTTGAATCATGAAAGTGTGCAGTAGAACTTGGACTGGAAATGATGGAGTGGGTCCCCTAGTAGCTGGTGAGGCTCAACAAGCACCTGAATCAAGGGATGATGTTTTAAAGAATGAAGTGCTGCAATCTCAGCACTACAATCTTGTCGCTTGGCTTCTGTCCAATGGGTTAATTAGTCAATGATTGTTAAAGTGTAGAGTGCTCTAGAATGATGAGCTGCAAGTTGAATAGGCCTCACAACGTCAATGGTCCATTTTTCAAAAGGTTATTGTGCAAATATGGGATTCAGTGGCAATTCATCTCATTGGTTTATTAAGCCGAGAGGCTTCTACAATGAAAGCACAAGATGTGTGTACATTTTTTGAAACTATGTTTATTTTGACGTTCTCCTGCCTGGCGACGGTTATATATCTTATAAAAGAAATAAAAGAAATGTAACCGACATGCATATAAAAGAATGTAACCGACATATATACTAGGATATCTCTTGGCTTTTTTATAAATATTATTAATAAATTATATATGTATACTAGTTTTACTAGTGTTCTTGCATATGTTGCAACTATGCACACAGTCATGAGGGTTCTTCCACAATGTTGGCCACCAAAGTCCACCTTGGAGAATCTTTTGTGTAGTGATGCACCCTTGGTAGTGATAATGGGCTTGACCTTCATGACATTCCCTAAGTATGGCAGTGTGTTCATGTTCTAGAATGTAGCGGTGCAAAACCTCATCAAGGTCCATCTTATAAAGCTGTCTATTGATGAGTCGATAAGGCACTGTGCACATGACAAGTTGCTTCCATCCCATCAAGAATGATGTCGATCCAAAAGAGTTGTGCATTAGGGAGGCTGTCTTCAAGTGGTGTAGTGCTCATTCTCTAGTCTCAATCCTTGACAAATGGTTGGAGATGACATGATGCTTGCTGGATGCACCCATGTGGCAAAGTCAAATTTCTTGAAAAAGGATTAGCCAGCAGCACACTCCCATGCATGATTGGTTTATTAACAAGGTACTTCACTGCCTGATGGTTGGTAAAAAAGATGAATGGCATGGCCAATAGGTATTATTCGAATTTCTGCAGGCATCACTAGAGCTTGTGTCCAGTTATAGTGTAGTTGTGCTCTGTTGCAATCAATTTTATACTTGCAAAGTAGATGGGGTAGTCTAGGTTTCCTTGGCTTGTTTGTGCTAGAATAATCCCAATGGCAAATGCCGAGTTGTGGACAGTAATTGAATATGAGGTGCAGAGCTTCAACATGGTTGGTAACCACTTCATATACCATCTAGTCATTGAGGTTTAATGGCAAAAAATCATGAATGAACTCTTTAAATATGCTCACCACAATGTGTGAAAACACAGCTGGCACATTCTTGAGGCTGAAAGGCATAACATTGTATGCAAAGCTGCTCCATTCAGTGGCAAAAGTTTAGTTTTATCCTCATCTGGTATTATTTTATTTTGTGGTTAGTTTAATCTTGTTAGTCAATTACAGAATCACAAAATTCCAGCAGAAGAATGTACTTTGTGTTAGGTAAGTTTGATGGTTTGAGATCTCTAAGAAATCACAATGTTGGGCACCATTGATTTGGCAATTATATTTTGTTATCTGTGATTTTCATGCAAATTGATCTTCTTCATGATCTTCTTCACGATATAATCATAATACCACAATATGGAGACAGTTATAGACCAGCCGTCCCACCTAGCCCTCTACATTGTTCCAGAGCCCTCTACATTTCTAATAACATGAGTGATAGACCAGCAGTCCTTCCTGATCTGACAGTTTATTAATCTCTAGATGGGATTAATGCATTTCACAATTTCTTATCTGTATAATAGTAACCTTCAGTGGCTTTGTTAAATAAGTTGATATATTTCTTGATTGGTTCATGATAACTGATTGTTTAGCAATACACTATTTCTTTGAATTTAGATTTACATATATTTTAAAAATAATTTAAGCTTCAAGAGACTTAATGAAATCATGTTACAATGTGATGTCAGGAAGGAAATAATGCATATGCTTTTGTCTATTTTCTTAAAGGTATTGGCATTTTTCTTCATTGGTTCATGATGATCATGTTAATGTTATTAATACTTGAACTTGGACATCAATTACAAAGAAAGTGAGGGCCAGGTTTATTGCTTCATATTTGTTCACAATAGTGATGTTTATATCTTTTACCGAGTTTTCATTCTAGATTCTTAGCCAAAATGTTTGTCATATAATCATTCTATTAGATAATATCCCATTTTGTGTTGTGACCTATGAATGATTCCACATGATTTTATATCTGGGCTTTCAAACTTTTTTGACTGTCATCATCATGCCAAGGGTTTGAACTGTAAGGATTTCCAAAGTTTACTGGAGGATTTTGTTAACTTCTGTACGAAATCATCCTTCTAGGATGAAAATTTTCTATGTATCTCTTCTTAATATGGTCCATTTGTCATGAATATCATTGTATAAAAGATTTTTGTAGGTGATTCTGCAAATACCCTTACATGAGAAGAAAACCAAGATTAGTTGCTATTGATTACATTTCTTTGTCCTTGACTCGAATATTCACCAGAACAAATCTTTATGATTCTGAGAGCAAGTAAGCTTCTCAAGATTCAGAAATGTTCCAGGAGAGATGGGCTACTTCAAATTTGGAGATTCTTCTTCCATGAGAGTATTTTTTAATTTTATTTTTCAGTTAGTGTAATACTGTAGGTGTACTCTGGAAATTCAAAAAACCAGTGGAGGTATGTTCTTCATGATGAGGAAAGTTTGATGGTTTAAGATCTGAGACCACCCAATGTTGGGTTGCATCTATTTGGTAATTATATTTTGTTATCCAGTTTTGTCTTCAAATTGATCTTCTTTATTTAGTTTAACAACATGCCGTATTCTACCGTGTGGGGAGAATAAAGATGGTTTACTCAAACAATGGGAATCTGTGGTTCCAGAGGTCCTCTACACATCCAATAAAACAAGTTATAGACCAGTAGTCTCATCTGATCTGACAGTTTTCTCAATCCATAGATGGGATTTGATGCATTTCATATTTTCTTATCCACAGAATTGCGAGCTTCACTGGCTTATTTAGATGTTGTTTCGTAAATTTTTTATTGGTTCATAACAATGGGTTTTTGGAGTCTGATTGAGTAACAGCAATACATTATTTCTTTGAATGAATTGGATTTATTTATAATTTTCAAATTATTTAAAGCTGCAAAGAGATTTCGCAAAATCAGGTTGCAATGCAATGTCAAAGAAAAGAATACACATGATTTGTCACATTTGACTTCAAATAAATTTGCATACAAGATATTTGTGTGAAACAAACAATTACTAGAATTATATTATTCTGCTGAATTGTGACTGGAAGATGGTCCTTAATGTAATAGAAATTACGATTATTGATACATTCATTCATTATTGGTAAACTTTGTTGCCATCTACTATTAGTTAATACAAGGAAATCTTAAATTTGCCTTCAATCTTAATTGATTATTGGAAGAAAATATATTCTAGAAAGGGTTACGATTCTTTTGTTCACATTATAATTGGCTGTTGATATTGCTCTCTTGAATTGCTCTTGCCACAAATTTGTGTAAGCTTTATACATGTGATTTATTGCATCTAAGTTATTTTTGTTGGGGATAAAAAATAATTATATTACAGAAAAAAAATGTAAAAAGATAACATCAATGTAGATAATCAGCCAGATATTCGAAATTCCTGCCCCATTTATAGTGATGCAAAGTTTTAACAGGGAAAATGTTTAAATAAACATCACTTTCCTGACAGGGTGACAACCCATTACTTGAAAACAGACTAAAAATTGTTCTACTAAAAAAGTGAGCATGAACAGAAAAGAGGACAAAGACAAATAATAAAAATTACGTGCTAAAGAAAATGACTGAATGTCAGAAAGGAAATGGGTCTTTTGGTTTGCTTATGCATCACGTGGCAAGGAGAGTGCACAATGTGGAATGGTCCTGATGCCATTAAGGAGGTGACTACAATCATGCTGGCTCACAGCCAGTTCATCTGCTATAGTATTTGGAAATGCTCAAGCTGTCCATATTTGATTTAACAGGTCTTTTCATGCTGTACGGTTTTGCCAAGAGACTTTAGAATCTGGTTCAGTGTTACCAACTGCATTATCGACAGCATTATCAGTTGATGAAAAGTACTTCCAACTGCACTCCAAACCAGTGCCTACGTTCCTAGCATCAGCATTGATGGCGATTGCCACATGCTGAACTAAATGGCTTTCATTAGTTTTTATCAAAATGTCAGTTTTTCACAGCAAACATGGTTAATGTGACTAACCTCAATTTTTTTCATTCCCATCAGAAGTTCTCAAAGAACATCAACAAGGGGACTAGTTACAGGTTAACCAAACAGATCATTGGGCATTATAGATTGCTCCAAACTAGGTCTCTGTGGCACTGAGGCCACTGTTTAATGTTGATAAAGTGCATTGGAAGTCGGATGGAATTAAATAATCTCAATCCAAAAGATTAAACTTAAAGGCAAGTGATGTCCAGTTCTCCTTCACTTTGCAAGCCAGTTGGAATTTTACAAAAAGTGATGATGATATATAACACGATAGAGAGATAATATTTCCACAGTCCATTATACTGAAATTGAAAGCTTCTAGATTAAAGCTGGAGTGTTTTGTATCAATTCTATATAGTACATTGTCCAATTCAGCTATCTCAAAGTGATGAAAATATGTAACACACCACCCTTTTCCCAAGAAATATTACATCAGTTGAAGCATGCGAGTGAAATAGAAATCAAATTGAGACCGATTTGAAATATAACATTAGAGCTTAAGCATAAGATCAAAAAGTTTTGTGCATAAATTCAGCCTCACATGAATGTTACTATGATTGAGATGTTAAATGCTTCTTCCATTTTTGTATTCCCTCTCCCTTTTCTCCTTGTGAAATTTAGTAAGAAGGATTAGGGTTTTAGTTATCAGTGCTAAGTTGGATCAGCACTTTATACCTAGTTTAAAATGGGAACTAACCCTTCATCTGGAGGTTTGGCTTCAATTAGCAAGGTCCCACTTTTTGAAGCCATTCCCATGTTTTTATTGAACCATTGAATATAAGATTCAACAAGAGTGCATATTCAGATTGCCAACAGTTTTTAGCATGCCAAGTGGGACAATTCAACCATGAGTTAAGAGTTGCTGCTAAGAAAGTGGTGCTGTTATCAGCGTATTACAATCTTGAAGAGGCATTCTACAAGTACATGGTGGCTTTGCAAGTCCTGGTTGCAAATCAGTCCTAAATTTTCATGCCAAGAGTGGAGACAAGGGCTTTGTCTAGAGGTAAAAGCTTTGAGTTTGTTAAATTACCTCCCTATACCTCAAGAAGTAGGGCTAGATTGTCTAGATCTCTTGTAAGGAGAACAAAAACTGCTAAATCTTCACTTCCATTAGCCCACTCAACACCCCCCTTTGGTAGATTTCCACAATCAAGAATGAACTTTCAGCTTCCCAATATGGCCATACCAAGAAATAGAGTTTTTGTGACTTTTAATGAGAGAAGTCCTCTCAATCTTTAGTAACATGATGAAATTCCAATCTTAGCCTTGAAGGTCATTCCATATTTCATTAGTGAAAACTCCACCACCCCCATACAATGTATTCAATGCTTGGTTCATAATGTCACAAAGGACAATGTAGCTGTTAGGCTCCTTGCTTCCTTCTTGAAAGGAGAAAAACTTCAATGGTATAAGGGACTGCAACCTAGCTTCCACTCACAATTGGGATGAACTAAGAGAAAAGCTTTGTCAATAGTTCAAGGATAAGAGTGACCATTTGTCTTTAATGGAGCAACTTACTATCATCAAAAGATCTACCCACGAGTTCATGGACTTCAATTTCAAGTTTCAAAAGATTTAGGATATGATCCTAGCATTGGTAAAACCTTCTCTTAACATTGCATTTTTGTACTATTTGAGGTCTTTGAATAATGATATTGCTATAATGATTCAGTCCATGGGAGGAAATGTCCTGCCTAGTGCATATGACAACCATTAGAGTTGAGAAAAACCTAATCTAGGTTGGAAAGATAGCTCCTAGGCCTTTAATGCTCTTGTTCCTTGAGATTCCAACACCTTGCTAAGTTTGGCTCCTATCCCCACAATAACAAACAAATTAGCTCCTCTTGTCACACCTTCCAATGAGCTTCATGAGGTACAATCATTACTACAGAGTTTTGGCAATGAATTAGTTGCAATGAAAAGGCAACAAATACGATCTAGTAGGACATATCAGACTCTAAATCAATCACATTGACCTTACAAACAACCCCACCAAGCTAATATGGAAGGCCAAAATCAATTGAGTTAAGCTAAGACTTTGAATACTATAAACTAAGTTGTTGCAAGCATCTCAAAAGCTATGTCCCAATACAAAACAACTTAGCCCGAGCATGAATGGGGTTTTCCAGACGATCAATCATTCAACCAAGCACGCATGGTCCAAAATCCACCTACACCTTCAAAACATCAAGTTGAACTAGCTTAAGAAGTAAAGACAAGAACATGCACAAGGCGAATCCAAATTGATGGATTGAAAAGAAGCTGATTTTTGTGGTTTAAATAAAGTTGAGACACTTGGTAAGGATATGAGTGCAGTGACACAAAATACTAGATCAAAGAAAAGAGTAGTAGAAGACAATTCAACCATTATGGTTGGTCAAGGATCAACCTCCCAAGCATCTCAAGGTATTGTTAATAAAGGTACAATAGTGAGAAGTCTTGGGACACAAGCAAATATAACTGTTGTAAATAGTAATCAAACCCAAAGCCAACCACAAATCAATCAACAATCAAGAATAGACTCTGCTTGTCCCATTTTTTTTTTACGAAGGATAGTCCTATTCCTTTCAGGGTTGTAGAACAAATGAAGAAAACTAACCTAAATGTGTTTATGTGGGAAGCATTGTCTATCCCAACTCAAAGAGATTTGCTACAAGAGGCCTTAAAAGGTTTTGAATAACCAATTGGTGTTATAACAAAATATGGTGCAACAACATTGACCAACCTTTGTCAACCTAAAGAGGACCCAAACATGAACAAAATCAGTAAGTCCCCTTCTTTCTACATGTAATTGATTATTGGCATCACATAGTTCATAACTATATGATTGATCTAGGGGCTAGTAGTTCAATCATGCCAAAAAAACTAGTTGATTTGGCATCAAGAATGAACCAATGTCAAAGGTGGTAGTACAACTAGATGGCACACTTGTTGAAACAGTAGGTGTCATCAAAGATTTTTAACTCAACTTGCACGCATGTCCTAGTTATACCATTTTGCAAGACATTTTAGTTATAAACCTCCCTCCTCCCTCCATATTTTTCCATTTGCTTATCTAGAGAATTCACAACCAAGATAGGAGGATATCTATCATTTGACTAGTCTCATATTCTATTTAGGACTAGGTATGGTACCAAGGTGTAACTATCAAAGTTGAACCAATCTTCGTGAGCCACATTGAATCATACTCATCACCTCATGTTAATATGAACTTCACGATATGAGATCAATGAGAGGATATCAATGATCATGAGACAACCACTTCCATAGAGGAGATCCTTGATATTTTTCTTAACAAATGGGTAGCCAATTCCCATGTCGATTCATGTGCTAGTGTGGAAGAAATTGGGTTGGGAAAATATTGTGTTTATGAAGAAAATGTAGCTATTTTGAGTTTTGTGAAGCCCCAAGAAGGAAATGATGGATTGTGGTAACTATACTTTGGTCAAGGAGAAAAAATGGTTTTCGTGCTAACATAACCATGATTTCCCCACAAAAAGAAAGGTATTTATTTGCTTTTATGTTTTATTTCAGTTGTACTAATAATATGGTTAAGTATGAAGCCTTGATTTAGGGGCTTTAGTTGGCATAGAAAAGGGGAATCAAAACATTTTAGGTGTCTAGTGATAGTGAACTGATTGTTCACCAAGTTAGAGGTGAAAATGCCTCCAAAAATAATTTGTTGAAGGCATGCAAGCATAGAGTGTGGGATGTCATTGAAGATTTTGAAGCTTTCAACATCCAAACTGTCCCTAGAAAGAAGAACAAGGATGTTGATAGATTTGCAATAGTTGGGGCATAATTTGACATCCCAAAAAGTATCACGAAAGATGAAGACTAGCACACAAAACTCATGGTAAGACTTGTTGTCCTTGATAATGTTATGAGTTGGAAAGTATTTGAGAATGACCAACAAATTGCTAACTTTTTCATGAAGGAGCATATTTTTTTTTTGCTAAAAATCAATCAAAACTATATGAATAATATAGTGATTAGGTCATTCGATTGAAAACAAACAACTTTCCTAAAGGGTTAATCACTTTGGAGAGCATATTTAAAAGTGATGATGAGTTGAGAAAAGAAAAAAATGAACATGTCCATCAAGGAAAAGAACTATGAAAAGTTTGAAATTGCAAGAGAAGTTTTTGAAGGTTGGCAAGGTATTTGCCAAGTTTGAAAGACAAGCTTTGTTTGACCTTTGTTTGCCAAAACATTAAAACACTTAAATTGTTTGCCAAAATATCAAATGGGGGCACAATAAGGGTGAGCAAATCATTTGCTGAAATTTTTATATAAAAATTATAAACCATGTGTCCTCTTAAATTTTTCTATGCCCATTGGGAATTTATAATTTTTTTTTCGTAATTGGAGACAAACAAATGGTTTAGTAAAACTCTTAAAAGAAAATGTTGCCAAGGCACATGTGAAGATTCATAACAAATAGACTGTATAGACAAAGCACATAAAATGATAGAAGTGTTAAGTATTTCACAAATGGTTAAAATAATTTAGGGATCCTAAATTGAGATTGGACAAAGGAGATTAAATTATGATGAAATTATTAAAAAGTAATAGATAAATGAATATAGTTGCTCATAGAAGAAAATTTTTATATCACAATTTTAAAAATATTTTACAAAGATTTTAATATAAGCTTGCACATAGACTTCTATGTGATAAAGGTGTAAATGGTGATCACTAAAGAAGCATATGGGAAAATTGAAAAATAGCGTGATGACACATTTACTTATAAAATGGAGGCCCATGATTACAAATTTAACATTAACAAAGGAGAATCAAGCATAAACTCTTATCCACATCTTGGAATATACCCAACTATCATTTGGTCTTAATTTTCCTATTGAGATGGCATTTGCATTATTGCTTTTCACTATATTAGAAATGCGAAGTTATTTAGAAGTTAAAAATCATGAAGATATTGTCAGATTGCTGCATTGTCTTTCATGTGCAAAATAAATTGTAGTGAATAATACATGTGAATGGATATCTAGTAACTTCATCAAGTAGAAGAGAAGTTTGTGAAAGATGTCAATTTTGCAAGAGATTTCTTAAATTGTAAAATAGAGTAGTTTCAAAAGTGGCGTAAAAAAAATTGATTATTGAGATTTTTTTTACAACTCAAAAATACAATTTATGCAAAAGGAAAATATAGTTTTACGAGTACACCTAGACTCTTCATTTTTGAAGACTCATTTATCTTTTTTAGGAATTTTGGAGGGAAGAGCTATTTTCCTTCCCATCCAAATTTCTTATTTATAGTAGTGTAATTTTTAGTTGTTGGCATTGGAAAATGCATTAGAGTTTGGGAACACTTGATTTATGAAGAGTATTAATCATTTTTTTTTCATTTTTTGAGTTTTTTCTCATTCAAGGGTATTTTCTAACCTTTGAAATTATTTTCTTTCCATTTAAAAATGCACATCTAATTCAATGAATGTTGATACATTTTGATTGTGTGTTTATTCCACTTACATTCACTTGATAATGAGACATGTTATGAGTTTGACTAGACATGTTTGTAGTAAATTCACCATCATTAATGTACGCTTCCCTTTGAAAATTGCACCATCTCGTATTGGGATTACAACAATGAATTCGATGGAAACTAGTTTTTGTTGAGCTCATCTATATGTTAAATGGTACATAGGCAAGAAAGAACTCAAGTTTATATTTCTATTTTATTTTTTTTATTTTTTTCTTTTTCTATCCCCTTCTCTTTTGCATGTTTTACATTTGATGTTAGATGTTATAAATTTAGTATGAATGCAAAAGATTAGTCATGGAGGGAAAATATTCAAGTTACATTATTTACTTTCAACAATATTTTTGCAAATTTTATTATGCTTTATCACTATTCTAGAAAATTATAATTAAAAGAAGTTTAAAATGAACAAATCTAATATGCAAATAATAGATTATACAATTGTTTTTTGAGTTAATCACTATCATAATTTATTTTGACAAATTAATAAAAAATTGGGTTAAAATATAGGTTAAATGAATAATTTTTAATGTTCAAATTCACAAATAAAATTTTATTTAAAACTATAAATCACTATTTATATTCAATTTTTAAATGAAAAATTAGATTAAAATTCATATAGATATATTGCCAATTTTATTTTTTTTACAATTTCAATCAAGCTAAAGTTGAAACAACTATAGGAAGTTGATTTAATTAAAGTTAAAATGAACTAACCAAACCAAGCTATTCACATGAATAATTAATGAAAACCATCATTAAGCAAATCAACCAACTCTAAATCACTCTATGGTTCCCTTGTGAATGGACTAGCCAAAGTTCCCTTTGATTGAAAGTTTTGATAAATGTCAATGATTTGATGAAATGCTATTGAGTTTTACCACCTTTCAAGAAGGGGAATATTTGTTGTTCCACATTTTAGGCTTCATGAATTTGTAGGTATGTTGTGTCAACATTCACATCAATAGAAATAACACTAGAAGGAAGGAAAATACTAAAGTGACAATATAAATAAAAATAAATCAATGTTTTTATTGATTAATCTACCCTTTTTAATACTAAAATTTATCATTTATTTCAAAAATACATTTTTTTTTAAAATCAACAAATTATCAAATCATTAAGAACACAAGCAAAAGATGTTTGGTTATTTTGAGTTTTTCATTATTCATAACTAAATTTTGGAAATTGATTTATTTTGATGGTAAATATTGCCAAGGACTTCCAAATTATTGCAAATGCATATAATCTCTTTTGCCTACTTTTCTTTTGATGTTGGACATAATTTAGATGAACATGTCAAGATTTATAAGAAATTGATAATAAAAAATATATTAACTATGTGGATGTTTCTTGCTAATTTTTTGTTAATACTTTTTTATGATGCAATTCTTCATTGGTACATGGAGATACATTCCTAAGGTAATTTGGAGAAAACAAAGATAAAAATGAACCCCTCTTACATTTTGAAGCAATAAAAAGAAAATTGGCAAGCCTAATGAATAATTTAATTAACATTTTTTTTCAAATTTTAAGAAAAAACATCATGAATAGGCTTGCTTAAAATTGTATATTGAAAATTGTAATATGGGAATTAGATATAAGAAATGATTACATCAAAAACTCATCAAAGTTTAGCATTGTAACAATCTCAACAAGGTAATCAACTAAGTTTTATTTCTTTTCATTTGGTTTCTAATGTGAATTATGTTGTTGTCTTGATGATCCCATAGGAAAATCCAATTGATTCTAGCTATAACTCCAAGGATAAACCTAATGATAAATTCAAGTAGACAACTTTTGAAACTTTTAGAAGAAACAATGAGAACACAGTGGATTTAATAAAAAAGGAAGAAAGTAGTGATGTTAAAAAAATAAATTCAACACTTTGAATCATTCCAACCATTCCAACTAGCCATACTAAGCAACTATAGTTAGGATATCAAGTTTAAAAAATAAACTAAATTATTTAAAAGAAAAATTTACTACCACAATTGACTTGAATCCAATAGCAAACTTCAATGTTTGTAAGATGAGGGAGTAAAAATAAAAAATAAAAATAAAAATAATCCATTTTGGGTGACACAAGTATCTCCAATGGGGATATAGATGCCTAGTTAGCAGTGGAATTATGCTTGAATGTTAGGGTTCTAGATGCCTAGCTAGCAATGGAGTTATGCCTCAACAATTAAATTAAAGAAAATCCAATTAAAGTTACTTTCATATCCAAATGCAATCTCTACCAGAAATAAATGTAAATTTATTAAAAACTTGATATTTGAAGCTATCCTAACCGAGTCTATAGGTGAGAGAAAGAAATAAGCCCCATACACACACTTGGATGAAAGTATGTAGGTTTCATTATAAAATTACTCATATTGACTTTTGTATGAACATCTTTTTGCACATCTAGATGTATTGATTTTGTAAATTATTTTTCAAGTGATATTTCCATTCTGAACTCACTTGGATTTTATTTGTTTCAATGATATTTTGAAGGTAATCTAATAATCAACTTTGTAGCCCAATTTGATTATGGTTATTAATGGGGTGTTGCCATGTGTAATTTTTTTTATGTTTGGTATTGTTTTGGATTGGATATTAAAGCAATAACCTTTTGTGTTTAGATTGACTAGGCATGTATTGTTCAGGGTTACAACATGCCCCCAATTCTTACCAAATTAGGGACCCTTCTTTTGAAATCTTATTGAGCTATTTTGTTGGCATCTCCTTATTCACTTTTGAATGATTGCTTTGATGTTTAAAACTTTGGTCTTTTTATCATGTCATTGCAAGTTACATTTTTCTTGATCTCTTGTCATAATTTCACTTTAGTTTATAAAATAACTCTATTTTTTCAATCACCTTGCAATTTTTCAAAACTTGTCTTCATGATTGTGGTGTAATTTTTGCTTTTGTATTGACATTTCTACATGTTGTTGCTTTGTCATATGTTGTAAAATGTAATGCAATGGTTAATTTTTCATACTTTGTCATTGTAATTGCCACAATTTGTTGTGCACATTTTACTTGTTATCCTTCAAGTGTTCATATGGTTGTATTTGTTTTTGTAAATTGATCATAGTTAAGGTTTTGTCATATTTTATTGCTCTTTAACATATGACACTTTGTCAATGCATCACATTCGGTTAGGGCTTATTGCATAAGTTGTATTTAGTTTTCTAGTTAAGTTTGTCCATCTATTGCATTTTATCGCCTTGTCACATTCATTTGCATATTGGCATGCTAACATTTTCATTATCTTCTTCTTGGTGCATGTGGATGTGAGCTATAAATCTAATTTTATTTTTCATGACATGAAATTATTCAAAATTTAATATATTCAAAGGAATTTAAATTGAATTACTTTGGATTTAAATTTTGAGTTATTGTAATAAATTTTTAAAAATTATATTTGAAATATTTAAAATTTCATATTTAAATTTGAATATGATTCAAACATTTATCATTGAATATTAAAATTGCAATTTTAAATATTTAATTAAATTAAATTAGAATGTATTATTATTTAATTTTAAAAAATAATATTTTAATTAAGTAATTAATTCGTTTTCAATTTAAATTATTAAAATATTTTATTGAAATTAAAATTTAAAATTAATTAAAACATTTGTAATTTTTTAATTTTTTTTAATGTAAATGTGATATTTTAAAATTTACTTGATTTTGCACAAACTCTAACTTGAAGCATGAAGACACACACATAGAATGAAAGTTTAAAGCCTCGTAAAAGAAGAACTCATATCCTATCATAAGAATGGCAACTATTCTACAAAATGTCTCAAAATTTGAAAGGTCATGATTGATTGGAAGTTTACAAGACAAACAATCTATTTGTAAAAACATTTGAAAAGCCTAAAGGTCATGCCCTAGTGCTGTGTAGGGAAGTAAAATGTTTGAAACAAGGCTACTTAGGTGTTTAAAATGGAAGAATTTGGAAGTATAAATGGTGCATCTACTGAAAAGGGGAAGTGATAATATGTTTGATAAAATGACTCAAAAGAATAAAAAAGGTCATGCTGAAAAAAACACTTGAATTGTTTGACAAAATATGATACAAAGGCACTCATAGGGTGAGTAAAGCATTTCGCCAAAGTTATTATATAATTTTAAACCATACATCCTCTTAGATTTTCCTATGCCCATGGGTATTTAAAAATATTTAAAAATATGTCTATGCTACCTTATTATACTAAAAACACATAGTCAACATAAGTGGTATAAACACATAGTCAATACGTCCATGCTATCTTATTATACTAAAAACACATGTAATATTTTTAAATATGTCTATGCTGAGGTATAAATTATTATACCTTATTATGTAGGCCCTTGCACAACCCTTTATTCCTATAAACTATCTATATTCCATTCCTTGTGTAGCATGGACATATTTAAAAATATTTTTAAATACCATGCGAGCATAGGAAAATATAAGAGGATGTATGGTTTAAAATTATATAAAAACTTTGGCCAAATGCTTTACTCACCTTATGAGTGCCTTTGTTTCATATTTTGTCACACAATTCAAGTTTTTTTTTTAGCATGACCTTTTTATTCTTTTGAGTCATTTTATCAAACATATTATCACTCCCCCTTTTGCTAGATGCACCATTTATACTTCCAAATTCTTCCATTTCAAACACCTAAGTAGCCTTGTTTCAAACATTTTACTTCCCTACACAGCACTAGGGCTCAACCTTTAGGCTTTTCAAATGTTTTTACAAATAGTTTGTATGTCTTGTAAACTTCCAATCAATCACGACGTTTCAAATTTTGAGACATTCCAAATTTTGATCATACAAAACACCCCACCATTAACCAAACATAAGTGGTATAAACACATAGTCAAGCTTTATCAACACTTGTTGAACTACCTGTGCATGTTTGAATAGAAAGAAAATAGTTTTGGAGGTTAGAAAAGATCATTGAACAAGATAAAATTCAAAAAATGTAGCAAAATGATTATTTTCATTCATAATCAAGTATTTGTAATCCTCAATAGGTTTTCCAATGCTTACAATTGAACAAAGCACATGTTTATATAAGAAATATGTATGAGAAGGAAAATAGTTCCCTCCAAAATACCCTAAAAAGACAGTCTTTGAAAATGAAGAGTCATAAGTGGACTCTTAGCATTCTATAATTTCCCTAAAATTTTGAAGATAATTTCCTTCCAATTAGTTTAAAAAAACCATATTTACATCTTCAAATTGCAATTTTAATTATCACTTTTCTCCTTTACATAAATTGTATTTTTGAATCAATTTTTTTTCCAACAATCAATTATTTCCATGTCACCATTTAGACTACTTAATTCCGTAATTCTATGAATCTTTTTCAAAATTGACATCTTTGACAAACTTCTCTTATACTTGAAATTCTTAGAAATATCCCATCTATTTATCATGTCTTGATCACTACAATTCATTTTGAACATGAAATAGAATGTATCAATCTAACAATATCTTCATGAGTCTTAACTTCTAAATAACTTAGCCTTTCTAATGCATTCAAAAGCAACAATGCAGATGCCATTTCAGTTGGAAAATTAAGATAAAATAATTTGTAGCTTGGCCAAAACCCAATTTGTCAAAACTATCACACTCAATTCTATTCCAAGATGTAAATTAGATTTTTTATTGGTTCTCATTTGCTAAGATTAATCAACTTGGGAGTAGCCACTAAGTGAGTTATGTACCACTTCAACTCACCATTGCTCTATTTTTTTTGAATAGATATATGCAACCAAAGGGATTCCTTCCCCTTTGGGAAAATCAATTAGGCTCCAACTCTCACATTTTTCTAAATTATTTATTTCACATTTCATGGCCTATAACTAAGACTCATGTTCCTCTAAATATAGAGTTTCCTTTATAAACCTAGGTTCATTATTAGTATGATAATGCAAAGGAACAATATAAATTAGATGGGTTATATCCACACCTATCAATGTGTTTCTATTATCTAATGGAGCTTATCAAAGGTGTAACAAGAGGATTCAATTGGTTCTTATAAAATATCTCTTATTTAAACATTCTTTTTTCTATTCATGTCCATCATGTTATTTTTTTACATGTACATCTTCTTAAGGTTCAACATTAGTTTCAAAATACATTTTTTTATTTAGCTTTCTTTGAGGTTGTTCAACATCTAAAAATACCCTAAGCTACTTGAAAATCACATCCTTAAATAAACCATTTTAACTTAAAAAATTCCAAAGATTATAACCTTTAATATTCTCACCATAATGTATGAAAACATACTTATTATCCATTAAATTGAGTTTGAATCATTTCACTTTTGGAACATGAACATAAGCCTCACTATCAAGTATTTTGAAACAAGAATTTGGTCTCTTACCTACATCCATACCTCATAAGTTTTTTTTGTCAAATAAAGTAGAAGTGAGATCTATTTAAAAGATGAATAGTAGTGTGTATAGTCTCAACCCATAATTTTGTGAGCACACTTCTATCTCCTTTCTTCAAATTTATAGTCATCCATTATATAACTCCATTTTTTTGTGGAGTATATGAAATATATATTTTTTGAACAATATTTACATGTCTTCGATAATCATCAAATTCCATAGAGTAGTACCATCACCATTATTTAACCTCATTTTTTTACCTTTTGTCTATATATTTCTCCATAAGTGCTTTAAATCAATAAATACAATAATTTTACAGTTATTTAAAAAGTACATTCACTTAACATGGCCAAGAACACCACTATGAATTACTTCCAAAACTTGCTTTTCCCTATTAAGAGATATTTTATGTTATTTACTGAACAAAATATTCACAAACATCAAAATGAACATTATATGAGACAAACCATCAGTCAATATATTTCTATCAATGAGGATTTTAAGACCTTTCTCATGAATGAGATCCAATTTATGATGTTATAATTTATATGAGCTAGAGTTTTCATTTACATTTGTAGAGTTATAAAATGTTGATGCTTCTATTTTAGATAGGGTTCCACATTTGTGCCCTTAGCCATCACCAAATTTCCTTTAGTCAACCTACACACATTCTTCTCAAAAATTAAATGCACCCTAGAATTATTTATTTTTAAAATAAAAATTAAATTTCTTACCAAACTTGGGAATATGTAATGTATCTATGAGATTTTTCACTTTCCTATCGCTAAATACCAATTTCACCTCTCCAATTTTATGAGTGTTTTTATCTCTAAGGAAAACTTACCTACCATCATATGCTTGGTATACCAAGAACCAAGTTCCTTGTGGGGAGTCATATAGTAGTAAACAATTGAATCTATTAACCAAGAATCATCAAAAGACATGTTAGTTGATATAAAAGAAAACATTAGTAGCTTCATCATTGTGGGATATGTTAGAGAAACCATCAAAATTATTTTTCTTATTTATACATGAACCTTCTTGGGATGGCCCCATTTACCATAATTCCAACATCTCGACCTACTGTTATTAGGGGTTTTGGATAGTCAGATTTATAATTGTATTTAAATTTATTCTTTACCCTTTTTTCTTACCACCACCCTTTTTCTTAGATCTACCTTGCACATGCAATGCATTCTTAGAGCTATCATCCAGACTTTGTTATCTTCTTGTTGAGCAAGGTTGCAACAAGGGCACCAATTTTTGTAATTTTCATAGAGCCACTGAGTGTAGCAATTAAATTTTTCCGAGAGTAGTAAAATACATTTGTCAATTTCTCATGTTAACATCCATCAACCACAATTGATTCGATATTATATTAAATGTGTGAACAAGTGTTCTAAGCAAAATCTTCATTTTTTATTTCTAGTGAATACATTTCCTTTTAAGATACAATTTGTTAGCATGAATCTTAATCTAATAAATCTCACCTATTCTATTCCATAACTTACATACATTATTTTTATTACAAATATGCAAGAGAAAAAAATATAAAGACATAACCTTAAAGTGCCTTGGGCAAGTTCTTGTCTATTTTTATGCAATCTTCATTTGATATATTAGGAAATATAAATAATAACATTGCAATAGAGTTCAAATACAAACAACATTTTGCAATATAACATATGATATAAGTAAAAAGCTTGCAGGGAAAAAATATACCATTGAAAAGACAATGTTGTACTAATCTTCAAATAGGTACATCAATACAATTTGTTTCTTTATAATTGAAGACAACGAAAAAAACAAAAAAAAAGCACACAAGATACAATAGTAAATTACTGACCATTATACCTTATTTATTGCTCTTTTGATTGAGTTGAAGTAGGATGCACCCTTAAGTTTGATGCAGGAGCATCCGGGTCCACAGGCAATCAACATCACCCAAAAATATTTGTTAGTTGTTTTATTTCATTTTGGCTTATTTTGGTTGTTCATGGCATCTCTCAAATCAGAAATTCAAATATTCAGTCAAATTGCAAGATTCAAGTTTTCACCAAATTGTTATTTTGAGGCTCCGCAAGCAGTTTTTGAAAATTTATTCCCAAAAATTATGTAAGAGTTGGAGCAGAATCCTTTTGCAGGTATATTGTTTGAGGTACCATGTAAAATATTAAAAAAAAATCAGAGTAAAATGTTTCACGGTTTGAGAGATTTTAATGCCGAAAGTTTGTAAAAATATGTGTTGGCAATTTATGGAAAATTTATAATCTTGAGTTTTATGAAGGTTGGAGCAAAATAGCTTGGTGGAAAGGTTTGAAATGAAATTATATGCATCTTGGCATGTTTTTCAAGTGAATATGAGTTTCTAATGAAAAGTTATGCAAAAATTAAATTTTATGCAATTATTGGCAGCCAGTGGTAACTTGCATAAAATGAATTTTAATATTCATTGGCATACTCCTTTAGGAATTTATTATTGGAATTATTCTTAATGAATTTGTAATTGAAATTCAATTAAGAAGAGTTATTGATTATGGTTCCAAACTGAGAAAAGGAATCCATGACAATTTGTAACGGAAAATGCATTGATTGATATGCCATTTTTGAGGAGAAAACATTACTCTCACGTCCAAAAAAAGGGTGGGCTGTTACAACAGTGAGAACAACTTTAAAATACCAATTTGTAAGAGAAAAAGGCAGCCATAATGGAGTAGATGGCCCAGGCAGCAAGTTTTTAGCAAATAGAAGCAAAAAAATTGAAGGAAAAGAGGGTTTTTGATGCCTGCAAGAAGAAAAACGTCCAGCACAAAGTTTGAAGAGTTGTGAAAAAAAAATTGAGTTACAGATTTGAGAGTGAGGAATATGGGAATGATAATGTGTGTGAGAAGCCATGGATGGCTAATGTAATAAGTTTAATTTGCTGATTTATGTAATTGTTTTCATTGCTGAAAATGAAATGAATTTATATGAGTTTTATTGTGTTAGATTTTCTATATTGGATAATATGTTGTGCTGAGAGTATGTAGATTTGAGTATGCTTGGAGGTGAGAGGTTTCTTCTACATCAAAGCTCCACTTGATGTGCTCTTTGTGATGTATAGATTAATGGTGGAATGTGGTTACCTAGTAAACCAACATCATGCCTTTAGGATCAGGATGATAGACTAAAAAAATGGTAGCATAAAGATATGATATGAGAAGATGACCAAATGGAAGGGGAAGCTTCCAATTTATAAATTTTCCATGAAAAAAATCAAGGGCCAAGATGCAAAGTTGAAGGCCTAGGATTTAAGGAGAATGGATGTATGGATTGAATTTGTAGTCATGTGACAAGTATCACATGAAGTGTAAGAGCTAGACATTGTCATATATTTGTGACCAAGATGACATGTGTGGGAGATATTCTAACATGTGTAAGCAAAGGAGAGGGCTAGCCCTATAGGCACCGTACTGCCATTGTAGAGTAATATTAGTATGACTAAGACTAATTGATTTAATTTAATTAATTAATGATGAATGGTGAATACAATTAATAAGGTAAAAAATAGTATGAAAAATTGGTGATAAATTTTGGATGTTACACCAATTATCTATATTTGCAAATCATTTTACTTGTAACCATAACACTAAATATGTGGACATGAGGACGATGTGCATATCTTTGCTACTCCTCGGGCTTGAAACAACGAAAATGTGCAGAGCAGGGTCGAGCAACTGCGAGGAGGTGAAGCAGGGTGTTCCGACACAAATTGGCGCAACGCCTGCAAGACTACGCTGGGGAGATGAAGTGGTGAAGGCGAGCGAAGAGGAGTAGATTCTGGACCATACACCATAGTGGGTTTTTGAAGGCGGAAGATGGAGAGACAAATGTCATATGGCGTACCACTTGCAGGGAAAACCGGTGAAGAAGGAAGGTCAACCATAATGCGTCACGATACTCTAGAAACCCTTGTGGAAAAATGGGTGCCCTGGCCGAGACAAACTCAATTCATAGGGAAAAAAACATTCGGAAGGGCGGATGATCTGGCACGAGGGAATCTAAGGGGCAGAAGAAGAATTAGGCGTGAGAGGTCGGATCAAAGGTTTAGGATAGAGTGAAAATCAGAGGAAAAGGATAGTACCGACATATCGAATACAAAAGCAACTATTGAGATCGAGGTCTTAGAGGAAATAAAGCCTGACATGGAGATCCTTAAAGAATTTGCCTTCATTTGCTGATTCATTGGAGGCTCACCTGATAGAGCATCAATTAAGAATTGGATTCGGGAGAATTGGAAGATGAAGGTTTTGCTACGGTTTTTACCAAAGGGTTTCTTCTTAGTTGTATTTGTTGATGAGAAAACCAAGGCGGAAGTCACGAAAGAAGAGATATGGTTCATGGAGGAAAAGCCTCTGTACATGCAGCCGTGGAACCAGAACTTCGATCTAGTCAAAGCACGGCCTTATGATCATCCTGTATGGGTTAGGCTATACAATCTCCCAATAGAATATTGGGCAGGCGATTGTCTTGAGAAAATTGGACGCTCGCTGGGAATTTTAATGGAAATTGACACAAACATTTTGGAAGGAGACATGTAAAAATATGCCAGACTGAAGATTGCGGCAATCGATACCATTCCCAACAACATCTGTTTACTGGCCAATGGGGAATGGTGGAGGCAAGGAATATAAATTGAAGAAACAAGGCATTTTTGTATAGTCTGTGGTTTGCGTAGTCATGGCACCATTGACTACAATAAAGATCCAAGGGTGAGAGGCAAAAAGCCGACTTTGGAAATTGCCTCTCCTGATGATACCATGTTCAAACAATGCATTTCCAATAATAGGATGATTTAGGCAGGTGGGAATGAGATTCAAAATAAGGCCTCGACGGGATCGACTAGAAGCCCAAATTCTACACCCAATGTTCAGGGAGGGGTAGATACAAAACATGTGAAGGAAGGCGATAAGGCAGAGGTAGGTATCAGAGGTGATACTGCTTCTAGGGCAAGTGACGAATTGGATTCAAATCTTGACATAGAAGATGAGTTGGATATAATCGATGATAGGTGTATTTCCCAATCTGCAATTAAACACATGGTTTTGGGCAAGGTCAGCACCTCAGGCAATACCCACAGCCGGAAATCTTTTAAACAACTTCGGGAGGAAGAAGTGGCTGCCAAGAAATTCACAAGCATTACCAAGTTCTTGAGTACCAAGGGAGGAAGCTCCTCCCTTGGGAAACAATGAAGATTACAACCTGGAATGTCAGGGGCCTAAAGGCCCCTGACAAATGACGCCTAGTTAGGTGTCAACTACAAAAATGTACAAGTTGCATACTTTTGCTACAAGAAACTAAGTTGTTAGGGGAGGAATGTCCACAATTTCTGAGATACTGTCACTCTTGGGATGGTTACTTTGAAAGCTCTTCAGGTTCTGCAGGGGGCCTTGGTATGCTTTGGAAAGTGGCAGAAGTTTCGGTGGAGATTATCACTTCCTCTGCAAGATGGATGGTAGCGAAAGTCTTTGATTTAGGCCTAAATTGCCGCTTTTTACTTATCAATATATACGACCCCATAAAAATAGAGGAAAAGGCACTAGTGTGGAGTTCGATTATGAAGTTTGTCCATCTGTATCCCAAGGAAAGACTAATCGTTGGCGGAACTTTAATGCCATCTTAGATATGTCTGAAAAAAGTGGCAGAGTTAGAAGTATCTCACAAACAATCCTGGACTTTAGAGCCTTTGTGGCGGATACGGGGTTGGTGGATTGCCCCACAGGTAATGGAAGCTTCACATGGACCAATCGTCATACAAATTTTGTGGCCATAGCTGAGAAACTTGATCGGTTCCTGGTATCCCCATCTTGGTTCAATTCTGGTTGGTACGTGAGTGCTTGTATCCTTCCTAACTCGATCTCTGATCACTTTCCTGTGGAATTGACAATAACCAATGGGTGTGATAGAGAGAAAACGAGTTTTAAATTCCAAAACATGTGGTGGTGTGACCCATGCCTTCTGGAGCTATTGGAGACGTGGTAGAAGGAAATAAGGGTGGGAGGGTCCATAAGTTTCATATTGACAAAAAAATTGCAGATATTAAAGCAGAAGCTCAAAATTTGGAACAAAGAGAAGTTCCAGAACATCTTTGTTGAAAAGGCCAATGTGGAAGCCGAGCTAGAATCACTCAACAAAAAGGTAATAGCATACGACATGCGAAATGAAGAATTCATCAAAGAAACTGGATTAAAAGGGAAACTAACTAAGCTTCTGAAAAGAGAAGAGATTTACTGGAAGGATAAATCATGGGAGGTTTGGCTAAGTGAAGGTGATGCCAACTCTAAATTCTTTCATGCTTTAGTTTTGGCAAAGAGAGCGAGCAATAAAATAGACAACAATGGTCAGACAGCTCGAGGCTTGACTGAGGTCGGCAAGGCTACAGTTGAGTACTTCTCCAACCTTCTGGGAGAACAAGTGTCTCATTGGGGCCAAGTGGAATACCTTGATTTGGTCAATTCTAGGGTAAGTGAAGCTGACAATGTGATGTTGTGTGATAGGATTTCAAAGGAAGAAGTTCGAGTTACACTCTTCCAAATGCATCCTGACAAGGCGCCTGGCCCTAATGGCTTTATGACCAGATTCTTCCAAAACTGTTGGGATTTTCTAGGTGAGGATCTTTGGAAATTAGCTAAGGACTTCAGGAAAACTAGGAGATTCATTAAAGATCTGAACAACACGGTTATTGCACTGATTCCAAAAGAGGCTAAGTGTTCCTCTTTCAGAGACTATAGGCCTATCTCATTGTGTAATACCATTTACAAAATTATTGAGAAAGTACTAGCTAATAGGCTCAAATTATTACTGGGGAAGATCATTTCAATTGAACAAAACGGTTTTGTGCCGGGTAGAGAGATAACATATAGCATTTTATTCATTTTGGAGGCTGTCCACACCCTTAGCACAAACAAGCAAGCCAAAATGATCATAAAAATTGATGTAACCAAGGCTTACGAAAGGGTGCGCTGGTCATTCCTTATGGAGGTCATGAAAAGAATGAGATTTTGTAGTCATTGGTGTGACCTAGTGTATCAGTGTATCTCCTCTGTACAGTTCTCAGTTGCTATTAACGGTTCACTACACAGCTTCTTCCAGGAAACTAATGGACTTAGGCAAGGTGACCCCATATCACCATTCCTTTTTATCATTATGGCCGAAGCCCTTGGTTGTACGATTAATAGCAGATGCCAACGTTTGGAGTGGAGAGGTGTGCAAGTAGCACCAGACATGGACCCAGTCATCCATACTTAATTTGCGGATGATACCACTCTTCTAGGTGAAGCGAGCTTGAAAGAAGCCAGATGCATCAACCAGGTGCTTAAGGAATATGAATTACAATCAGGTCAACAAATGAACAAGGAAAAATCTTGTGTTTACTTCTTCAATACCAGACCACAAACGCAGCAGGCCATTTATGCTATTCTTGGGGTTAAAACAGGGAAACTCCCGTTTAAATATCTTGGTGCACAGATCTTTGAAGGTGCGTGCAAAGCAAAGCATTGGGGTGAGGTGGTTGAAAATTGTAGAAACAAAGCTATGGCATGGAAGAACAATTGGCTCTCAATGGCAGGGATGATAACTATGTCAAAGGCTGTTCTATCGACAATTCCAATATACATAATGTCTTGCCTTGAAATCCCTGGGAAAACAGTGAATGATTTAGAGAAAATATTAAATAATCTTTTATGGGAAGGGTCAAAAACGAAGAAGAAGATTCATATTTTAAGATGGGATAAGGTCTGCAAACCAAAAGATGATGGCAAGGCCGGTCTGCGCAAGTTATGCCTTCAAAATAATGCATTAGGGGCCAAACTAATTGGGAAGATGTATAAAAACCCCAAAAAAATGTGGTGTCAGATTATGCAGAGGAAGTATTTGGACAACCTCGACCTAGCTAGAATACTAACGGTCGTGAATCTTGAAGGTGGTTCGGTGACATGGCGGTATATTACAAATTATCGTAACCTAATAACAAGTCACTTATCTTGGCGGGTCGGGAATGGGTGGAAGGCCTTGTTTTGGCTGGATTCATGGAACGGCTACAAAAGCCTAACATAAATCTTTGAGTTAGATCTATATATTGACAGCCTGTAGACGACCTTTGGTTCCATAGTGGTAGATTACATACAAATGGAGAGCTCTCAGGTTGACAAAAGCATTAAATGGATAAACTTATTATCGCTTCCAATTCCACATGATTTCGTAGTTGTAGTAAGTGAGGAAGTTGAGAGTAGATCGTTAAAATTGAGTAATCGGGAGGACACGATAATATGGTGCGGTGCGGCCTTTGGTAATTATTCTGGAAAAATGGGCTACCATATTCAAACTGTGCAAGCTAAGTATAAGTCTTGGATGGCGAGACTTTGTTGGAAGAAGGAAATATTTCCCTAGGCTGGGGCATTCCTATGGGTGGTGCTCCATGGGCACTGCTTAATGACTAAAAGGTTGAAAAGAATTAGAATAGTGGGCCTGACAAGATGTGTCCTCTGCAAGTGTGCGGAAGAAAATGTGGATCATTTGCTCCTTTCATGCCTGGTTGCTGCCTTATGTTGGGATTGGTTGCAAACCTCCTTCAATTTTACGGGACCAAGACAAAATAAGTTATGGGACTTCCTTTCCAATTGGCCGAGAATGAATAATTGTGGCTATTGGAAAGGAATATGGACTTTGGCCCCATCCTTGTTAGTGTGGCATTTGTGGAAAGAAAGGAACAGGCACATTTTCAAGGAGAAAGCTTTAAACTGAGAGCAACTAATTGTCAAAATTCAAAATGCTATCATTGAGACTGCCAACAACAGAATCAATGTCACCTCCAAAACGACGTTCTCAAGGTGGGATGAAGAAATTAGAAGGTTGTGGCCTGAACTTAGAATTCCGAAGGCATCTTCAACTTGCAGAACTAAAATCAATAGGAAGGACATCCATTGGATTTTCCCAATACGATTGAAATGGAAACTGAACTTTGACGGGCCCGCAAAGGGTAATCCAAGAGATGCTGGAGCTGGTTGCATTATCAGGGATGCAAGTGGAGGCTGTATGTGGGAAACTTCGAAGAAGCTTGGGGTTTGTTCCAACAACATAGCGAAAATGGAGGCACTATGGCTTGGCTTGCAGCTTTGCATTCAAAATGGCATAAACTCCGTGGAGATTGAGGGCGATTCGTTGCTATGTGTTCGAGCAATAACATCAGACAATTCTCAGAATTGGCGGATTGATAGCTGGATTGCACCAATCAGGGAGTTGCGTAATAAACTGGTAGACTACACGTTGTCGCATGTGTATAGGGAGGCAAATAGGGCGGAAGACTTACTGGAAAATAGGGGGTGGTACAAGACGCAAAGCTTGTTATGTGCTCTGCAATAGTTCTTTAGTCGGGCTTGTAGGAAATCCTATCCGATGATATCAATAGAAATCGTGCCAACACTTTTTCTCTTTCCAAAGACCCGTGAGCTATGCATTATGTTTGCTTCGGCTTTGGTAGGAGTGTAAGGTTTCTTGTAGACTGACATTGAAGTTGGGAATGTCAAATGGACACACCATAATCCACTGGGCAATGCTAGGTTGGTTTGGCTATTTATGGCATGCGGGATTGTCCCGATTAGTGAAGTAAAGGCGGCTGTTTAGAGATGGTATTCCAGTTCAGTTTGGCTTGCACATGCGTTAAGGAGCCACTATTGACACAATGCTAAAGACTCTTCGCAGTCCAGAATAGGGAAGTGCAGAATGCAATCATGGAGATTGTTTCACGGGTGTTAAATGTAAACCAACATTGGTGCGAGGATAGAGTCTATGAGATGGTGATTGGCGCCCTTGTGGCTATAAGCGAATCCAGAGAACAGGTGTCTGTGCTCCTTAATAGGTTCGTGTTAGGCCAGAACGTTCATGCACTAGCGAATGCAATAATGGAATTGAGGACAGACGGTTGGGTAAGCTTCTTGCATATGTTCTTTGACCCGAAAATGGTGTTGGAGGAGGATGCAGATGGTGGAGAAGATGACGCAGAAACATCCAGCCAACGTAAGGAGGCCCTGGTGAATTTTATGTCAGACGCGTGGGAAGTGTTTTAGAACGGGGTGAAAAATGCGAACCTAGAGGCCTTCTCCTGGTTCATGGCTTCTGACTAGTCTTGGCTTGGTGAGGGGAGCCTCAGGAGGATTACTGTGTTGGGTGGTCTCCTGGCTACAATTTACCAGTTTTTGGAGCATTAAGCCATATGGGGATGGTCGTTTCTGTTGCTTGCAGACGGGTGCAATAGTTGTTAGGGATGTTCTCATGATGCCTGCGGGCTCCCTGTTTGCTAGAATGTACTTGGGAGCTACCCCCTATTTTGGTAGCACTTATCTATTAAAAAAAAAAAAAAGGTGGACATGAGAAAAACCATAAACTATTAATGGTTTATAAAAACTTTTGTTGGAAAATCCTAAGAAATTTAGGCATCTATATCCATGCACAAATCTCCACACCCAAAAATTAACTAGAATAAATTATATAAACTACTTTTTCCAAACTTAGTTGTCACTAATGATGTCAGCCCAATGGTAATGAGTGCCTTTGACAATCTATGAGATAACATAAGACATCCATGTTCAAGTAGTCTTTTACCTTTTTCACAATTTCTCCATGGTTTACTTAGACATGATATAAACTATAAGTGATCAATTGTCACTTCAAGTGTGACACTCCAAATATGTGGGTGCAAACAATTAAATAAATAAATACAATTAAACAAGACCCACAATGCAATCCTATGAAAATTTCTTACCTATGTCCTAGATTTACAATTCTCATTATAATAAATCTACAAGACTTAAAAATTCTCAACATAACTCTTGAAATATTTTAGGAAGCCCTTCTCAGGTGAATGGTACCCCACTTTGCATATGTAAATGGATATCATACTTTACACCATATTATGGCTTAACAATATCTATAAGAATTTGTTTACACCATTGAATTGAAATAATTCGTTTACACCATTGAATTGAAATTGATTTGACTTGTGGTGAAACACCAAGTACCACGTACTAAGTGATTCATATAAAAGAAAACCATAGATTGTCTCAAGAAAATGAATCTTGAACTGAGTTTGGTTAGAGTTGGAACACATTCTAGAAGCCTGAATCAGTCGTGCTTCTTTGCAAGCCATGAAACTCCTAAAACCACTAACCATGTGAGTCATCTTTAAAACGATCCATGAATAGCTAAACAGTTTATAATTCAACTGGCAATTTAGAATAAACAAAATCTTTACTCAAAAGTATCATATAAATCATCCAAACATGATGAAACACTACTAATCAAATCCAATAATCGAAACCTAAACTCGAATAATCAAATCTGTACTATAGCGTAAATCATCAAGTGCCAATGCAGCCACCATCCAAAAGCCATTTAATAGAGTACAACTATGTAAAGACAATGACTCAATTGTGCTTGAAATACCACCCAATATGAAATAAATTTAATCAGACTGGCATAATTAATGAGAAATAATATGCACAACAAAATCATTTATTTCAGCCATATTGAAAAAATCTAAAAACAATTTAACAATCTATAAACTTTAAAACAATAGAATCAATGCACATGCAATCAACATGCCAAAGAAATACCAAGTACTAAAAACGCATCAAAACTCCATCCAATTAAGTCATTTATTGTCATATCAACAAGGACTGGAAAATCAGAAAAGAAAGCCACACAAGATCCAAGTTATAGGATCTCCTCCAAGGACTGGAAAGTGGAGGATTCTTACAAAATTAAAAACAAGATCGAAACCAATGGAAATGCATATCATACTGAGGGCTTATTCTGCCCCTAATCGTCCTCAGCTTTCGGAGGAGGGAAAAAAACAGCATCCTGGGATCGTTTAGAGCGAAACAGAGCCTCAGTCTTCTCATCTACATTGAAGGAGGCTGCAATAATCTCCTTTGATAGGGCCTTCCACACAGAAGTGCTACCTGCAAGATTACAAAACACAGGACTGTACCCACACAGACATTTGTTGTTAGAAGAAGGAATCTTATTGAAAATTACATCAATTCAGTTGAACAAGAAGAAACTATGACACTTACTTGGGTGTAGTAATGATAGAGAACCATTGCATCCCTTCATTTCCGGCAATCTTGGAAACCACATGAAATCTAGGTACAATGAAGAGGTAACCGGCCTCTAACTCTGCCTCCAGCACCCTCTCCCCATCTATGCCCACAACCTCAACCCTTCCGCTGCCTTTAGTTATATATGTCACTTGGAATGCTGAATCCGATGAAAATCCAGGTGAACACATTGCATGCTGACATTATTGGGTTCCATTTCAATATACACCAACCAGATCACATATACTGTTAGAACAAGTGCCATGTCCAAAAACATAAATGGAACCCCATTTTAGTGAGAAACATTGTATTATTAAAACAGGGAGGTTACCTTATCGATTTTAACAAGGTCTGCTCCCAACCCTATTTCCTTCAAGATTGGCAAATAACTACTTGTGAGCACCACTACACGGCCTCCATTCTCAATATCCACGTCCAATTTGGCTTCCTCGCAATTGAAAACCAGTGTTGGCTTGTCCCCTGCTTCGGCTTCAGGGGCGGGCATGCTTGTTCCTTCCTCTAATTTAACAATTCCACTTCCAGATTGGCTACTCAGAATATGGTTGATCTCACTTTCTTTCAGATCCCACGCTCTGCACATAAATTTCTTGCTAAATCCATGGAACAGCCCATTTGAGCCACCACTAAGGTGAAAATCCTGCAAAGATACATAGAAAGGGTCGTTAACAAGAATAATTAGAATGAAATGGAATGATTTTTAGTCATAGTTTAAGGACACATACAGTGAACTCCCCTGATCGGTGGGCTTTTGATGTATCCCCGAGGAAGAGGATCTCCAGCTCCTCTGAGGGGTTGTCATTGAACCACCAGCTCACCACTCCGAAGGGAACTGCAATGGCATCTCCTCTCTTAACCTTCACCACCCGCTCTGACTCTGCCTCGGGCAGAAGTATGCCACCAATTCCTGATCCTGAAGTCCTAAAAAGCCTTAGAATCTTCAACATCTTGATAATAGGCCTCGCATTCAGTTGATCCTAAACCTAGGGTGGGCCTAAATGCAATATATAATTACCGATTTGTTTCTTACCTTATCTAGAAGCATTTCAATATATATGCTACAGCCTCATTAATGTGTTTATAAATGACTCAATCGATATATCTTTGCTGAAAAATAAAGAGAAGATTGAAAACAAGATACATACCTCGAAGCACATAACAGACCTTAGAAGAGTCCGAGTACTTGGGCAAAGAAAGGCCAAGGTGGTTGAGAGTGAGCTTGGCTGCTCCAATTCTTGCTTCAGACAGCATACTCAAATCTGAACTCAACCATACTTGATAACGCCCACCCTCTGAACTAATTATCTCCTTAGGCAAGGCTGGGGTCAAATCTCTCTTGGGTGCAGCTTCCATTGTTAAATTACAAGCTAATCCGCTCTTCTTTCAATACAAACCCTAATTCACACGGATTCCTATAGATCAACAGAAAAACAAAAAATTGGACAGCGGCAGGTAGATCAGATACTAAATATTTTAGCTGAAGAAAACTCTGGATTCACAAATTGAAGAAAAATTAATAATACTCCACATGCATAGGAAGCGTCCACAAAATGATTTTGAAATCCTAAAATCAAACCATTTACTAACGATGCAAAACCACACCATAACTTCATTCAAACAGATTAATGCTGCACTCTATAAACACTTAATGAAAAGAAAAAAGAAAAACGAATTGGTATATAATTTACTGACCCAACTCCCTCCCATATTCAGATATGCAATCATATATCTAAATTGAATTCATAAATCGACAGATTCCTCTGTTTCACTCCAAAATCTACCATTGCACATATACTAAGTTCATGCAACCATCAGAGCTTTGATATAATATCACAGTGATACTTAAATTCAATCCATAAATCTACAAATTACTTTGCTCCACTTCAAAATCTACCATTTAAGCTCATGCAAACCATCAGAACTTTGAAATAATATCACAGTGATTCTTAAATTCAATTAATAAATCTACAGATTACTTTACTCCGCTTCAAAATCTACCATTAAAGCTCATGCAAATCATCATACCTTTGTAATACTATCACAGTGATTCTTAAATTCAATTCATAAATCTACATAATACCTTACTCCGCTTCAAAATCTACCATTTAAGCTCATGCAAACCATCATAGCTTTGAAATAATATCACAGTGATTCTTAGACAGATTACTTTACTCCGCTTCAAAATCTACCATTAAAGCTCATGCAAATCATCATGCCTTTGAAATACTATCACAGTGATACTTAAACTCAATTCATAAATCTACAGATTACTTTGCTACACTTCAAAATCTACCATTTAAGATCATGCAAATCAACATAGCTTTGAAATAACGTCACAGGGATAGGTACTGAAAAATCCATACCCAAGAAAAGCAAGGACAACGAAGTAAGAAAACTGAGAAGAAGAATAAAGGTCGAACCCTATATATAAGTATAAGGCTTCGTATTTTGTATAAGGATATGTACAGATTGAATAGCGAACCCTATATATATGGCTTCGTATTTTGTATAAGGATATGTACAGATTGAACAGCCATGTAATTCGATATTATCCTATCTCATAACTTTTATCGGTAAAAAAACGTGTCGAGTAAAAATTGGTGAGGACCACGTCACACATGCAATTCCCATGCAAATGAATGCGGTAGTGATGATTCTATAGTTAGGCATTGATTTTAACAACCGGCGCACTCTAAGCGTTGACCGCTTAGGTGGCCGGTTCATGTGGGCCCCTCTTATTTTGTACCTTTCCGTTTCCGTAGCGTGATTTTCCATTTGTTGTTTCCGTTCCCGTTTCTTTTCGGATTTTATTTTCCGTTTACACCATCACACTACCGTGGGAGCTGTAAGTGTTGTAGAATCGATCAGCGTGTCTCGAAATTTCTTCAAGCGAGCATGGTTTACAGAACATATGGAAGCCTTATATTTTAATTTAATTATTTTAACAGTCTTATTAGTTTTATTTTTATTTTTTTATATAATTGTAAGATGAACTAGCATATCTATCCTATCAATTCAAGGAGTTAATTTTTTTATTACTTTGTTTAACATATTTATATTACATTTATATTATTTTTAAAATTATATTATGTATGTTTATTATTATTGAAAATAAGTTCTCTATAAATTTAATTATTTTTAAAATTATATTAAATTAAATATTATAATATTATCTAAACATCAAATAATAAAAATTTAATAAAAAATTTCTTCTTTCTCTCTCTACATATATTTCTCTATCTCTATCCCTAAACATATATATCCTTTCCCTCTACATATATTTCTCTATCTCTATCCCTATAAATATATATTCATTATCAAATATTTAGAAAATGGAGAATTCATTATCAAAATTAAAAAAAATACAGAAAAATTATTCATCATCAAAATAAACAACGAAAGATTAATAATACAAAAAATTAAAATGACTGAATAAAAAGAAGAGATTGAAAAGCAAAAGAACATGGAAAAGAAAAGAACATCAAAATAAATAACAAAATAAATAAAATAACTTCAATCAGCTATCTCGTAAATAACCTTCTGTACTATTCTAGTTTATTCTCATAAACAATACATTAAAATTAAGACTTACTATGACATTAAACAGAGGTACAATTAGTTTATTAGTTAACAAAGAAAATTACAGTGACTAAAAAAAGCATTCAAACTTTTGTTTGTTTGTTTTGTTTTTGTAATATGCCTCAATTCGTGAGGTTGAATCTTATAAAGTCAATTGAAAATAAAGACAGATAAAAAATTTCTACACCAAATCAGTAGTGAACAAAGATCTTTTTTCTCTAAAATTCCATAGCTCTCAAAATGGACAGGAATATGTACAAAATGTATGCAAAGAGCCAATTCCGTCTTGGGAAACCAACAAACAAAACACAGAGCAAAGAGCATGAGCAATACCCAAATCATTATCAGATGTTGTGCGAGAACAACTTGCATTGGAGCTTTGCTCCAATTTTTGTTTGAAAGAATTAATGTGGTGATTATAGTTTTGTGTTTGAAGAACGGACTCTGCCTCCAACTTCCCCAATTATGAACGTAGCCGCTACTCTGCTTCTTCTAGTCTTTAACAATCTCATCCTCACCTTCTCCAACTCTGCCATCAACTCACCTAAAAAGTTAAAAAGACTCACCCAATTTTAGCATTGCATCTTGAAACATACGAATGTGTTCCTATCCTTGGGCTTCCCCATTTTTGCCACAATCTTCTTTTATGAACACCTGGCGGTGATGTAATCCTTGGCTGAGGAAGGATATTACCCAAAATGTAGGTAATAAATACTAACCACCCTCTATAATTTAATTTTGGTGTGCCACACTCCATAATAAAATAACTTCCAAAAATAGTATCAAATGCCTTATGAAATGGTTTGACCACTTCCTCATATGACACAGTTTTAAAGTTAACAATATGCATTCATTTCCCATTAGTAAGTGGGCACATATTGGCGCCACTTTCTCCATATTTATACAGCCATAAAAAGGCAGTTATAACTAGTTATGTTTACTTATTAAAAAGCCATAATAAGTGGCTATTTTAAAACTGCACTCTAATGCTTATGTTTAAATGCATTTTATTGGAACCAAAGTGTAAGTCGTGTATTGGGGGCTTTAAAGCTATTTTTAGCAAATCATTTCCTTATAAAAAGAGGTGCCTAAATAATAGTTTTAGTTGGTAATTAATATTACACTGGAAAAGTGCATATCTATTTTTTGGTTGTTATTATTTTTTTAATTTATTATTAATATCAAAATTTACAGAAAAATGCTTTTATTTTACCGTTTATTCACGTCTTATTTTAAGTAATTATTTTATTATGATTTTTTTGATTGTTTATTTTATACAGGTTCTTTTGGTTATTATTTTTTGATATTATTGAATGCCTTTGTTTTAGCCTTTATTCACACCTTTTTAAATTAACATAATAAATACCTTTATTTTAGCCTTTATTCACGCCTTATTTTAAGTAAGTAGTTATTATTTTATTATGATTTTTTTGGTTGTTTATTTTATAATGGTTTATTTGGTTGTTATTATTTTTTTATTTTATTGAATGCCTTTGTTTTAGCCTTTATTCATGCCTTTTTTTAAGTAGTTATTATTTTTTTTTAATGGTTCACACCAAAAAAAATTGAAGGGTGATGATTTGAAGAATTCTCCTTGATTTAAGGTAGAGTTTTTCTGAACACACCAAATGCCATTGTAAACGTCTCTCGGCGTAAAATCATTATTTTTAATTAGTTCATACATTTTAATTAGTTAACAATAAGGATGAAAAATGATTCATTGAACATTTATCTTTATATAATTATAAAGGTGAAAAATGTATTATGATAATTATTTATTTATTTATTTTATGTTTATTTTTAAATGTCTTGGTAAATATGTATTATGACAAATGTTATATTTTAATTATAAAATTGGACACATTTACATAGATTTTATCTCATCTTTATCTATACAAGATCTTTTGTTTATCTACATTTCATGTTCCCGTACACTTGATCTATCCAACTAATTATCCATAATCTATCCAACTAATTATCCATAATAATATATGCATTGATTCTTAAACTCTATGTTTATCATGATCTATTCCATCTATTTTATCCAAAGTCAAGTCCACAATCATGGGGTCATCCTCATAACTATAAACTCAACTTGCCTAAATTCAAATTGGCCTATTGACCCCTTTTGTCTTTCTCATTTTAAGTTGTGCATGTGTGTGTATGTGGAGTTTTATGTAATTTATTATGTTTTGGTATAAAAAGATTCATTTCCATTCATTTCAAACAATACACACTCAATTAGAATTATTCTAGGAGGATTTAGAAGGTCAATAAATTAACATCCTTACTTGACTTGACATAACAAAAAATAGTGAGACTCCATCAATTTGGAGTTTTTTCAAGAGATAAATGGTAAAAGAGGCAAAGTAGAACAATATAACAATGTATACAAAAGAGAAATTTCAAAAGAAAATTGAAAAAAGTTTCTTAAATGTAAATTTATATGATTGCTTATTAATGAGTTTGTTCTCTTGTTCAAAAATAAAATTCAACAATTTTAAAATATGATTATAAGGTGCATTCTTTCATCATGCATTTATATATTTATTAAACATGTATTTCTATGTCCTCTTTTTATAAGTTCATTTTTTTTTGTGTCTTTTTTAACATAGCTTCTTAATATAAATGTAGTTTGTGTGATCTCTTAAGTTTTCTATAATATTTTCAATACACTCAAAGTTATGAATATATACTTCTTTAATTAACATTCTTCATCAAATTCATTATTTTTCAATTCATGCATGGATAAATCGTTAAAATAAATTAAATAATGTACATTACTAAAGTATTCAATTTACAAATCACACAAGTTTTGCAAGTCAAACTATAATATTCTTTATAATTGAAGGGTTAAAAGTGCATACTTTAGAATTTACACATTTTTCTATACTTTTTTTGGCATACATCATAAATACTTAATGACCCATTTAGTGCACAACACCCATTAGTAATCTACCATTACAAACCACCTCAATATTTTCCATTGCACAATAAAAAAAATAGCCACCTTAGACTAGATTATTTTGTGGGACATTGTTTGCCAAACTTAAATTCACCATTTTTGTGCCCAAAAGTCAAACCTTTCACAAAATATTCATTATCACAATGGATCTCATGCCATATATTTCAAATTAATGACCATGTACATGTCTTTATGGAAATTTCCTCTGACATGAGTCTATCTACCAATCGATCACAAAAGATAAAATCTAATTTGAAAAATATTCAAAAGTCAATTCTTTATACTACACTAACTTCTACTAGTCCACTAGCATGTCATATTTTGCATTCATATACCTTGTTTGGCATGCTTGTGACACCTTATTATTTTTGTGTGCTTGAATTTTATCAATGATAGTCAAGGAATCATCTTGAAATAAGTCCTACCATACTTCTAAGCATGACCAAAAATCAAAAGAAGTACAAAATATAGAGGTAAGTGAGGTTTGAAGACTTACATCAACAAAGGACCAAGCTACAAAGTAACTTTCAACTCTAAGATTCAATTTCCTTATTGTACAAACACTTTGCATTTTTTGCCTTTGTTTCTCCAAATTATTCTCGTTCATGCCTTGGATGGATGCTTCATGATTTCATTCAATTAAAAAATATGGTGTATTCATTAATGGTGTTCAATTTCTTAATTTCACAAAGTTGCCCCATTCATTCCATTTTCTTCATATTATTGACGTCATGCTCCTCTAATGTTTATCTTTGGTCGTTTCCTTAGCATGATGTTGAATTCTAAACCAATCATGAATAATACATAGAGATTACTTGAACCATGGTATGATAAAGCATCAAACCATAACCAAACAAAAAGGAAAAACACAATTAAAACCACTAACAAAGCCACCACAAGACCACACCAATCAACCTCAAAGATGCATATGAGCATTAAAGCACCTACATTCACAACATGAGATAAAAAAATTATTCTCAATATAATAGAAAGATGATTGCCACAAAGAGAAAACATGGATCACAAAGGTATAATTTCTTCACACACAACTCAACTAGCTCTAGCATAAGAAGTACTCACTTAGGAAGAACTTAATTGAGTTTAAAATTCCAAACACACTTAGGGTTAAATAGGTTAGATAGAGGATGGATAACTCTTGCTATTGTTATTTTGTTGAAGTTGAAATTTTAAATGTTGTAGGGTTTGGAAGACTTTGGGGGTTTGAATGTTGTCAAGAGTAGGTTAACCATAGAGGTCTAGGTTTTTCTATTTTGTTTTCCTATACTATCTATCATAAAGGGGATTTAAGGTTACCCTTACAAATCTTCTAAATGAAATGTGTTCTCCTTTTACATTCTTCACTCCCTTGTCAATGTAGATGTCAAATATGTGGGGAGGGAGATCTTCCTTTAGAGGCCATATATTTAAATGTATCTAGGGCCTAATCTAGGGATTGCAAGGCCTATTTTCCTTATCCACTTGAGGCTACAAGCACAATAAAATCATACACATGTATAGATATATCTATATACATATACATATCACATGAAAAGAACAAAGTGCAAAGAATTTTGATACATCAAAATGCATATTTCTTCATTCAAATACTAATAAACTCTATACCAATTCTCCATGCTATTGGTAATCATACATGGGAATGGGTTTATGACCTAACCTATTTTCTCTTTCATTTGACCTTGCTTATCCCAAATATACACTTTCATAGAAAAGAAAGCATTCCTATTGATGAAGTTCCTTACTTCTCCCCTCCTTGTCTTACTAATTTCTCTAATTCACCACAAAAATATTTCCTTATTCCTATCTATCACACCTTCCCACCCTTAATCTTTCTTCTCTTAATTCCAATGTTATATATTATCTCTTCAAATGCATGAATATTAAATATAATAACATTGGAGAGAATAAAATCCTATATTTGAAGTCTCCTCTTCTTGCTAATTATTTTTCTCCTACACAATAATTGGAAATATCCAACACCCTTATGTTGACTCTATTATTGGACAAAGAATTAACTCCCCTTTTATGATCTCTTCCTTTATTTTCATATGTTGAACTATTTTTACTTTTATTTTTTTATCCATGTCTTAATATTGTCTCCTCTATCATGTAGCCTTCTCTTTCTCTTTCATTCTTTTGTGATTATCCTAACTAGGGTAGCTGTATTACTTATTGAATTCCTAATCTCTCAAACATGCACATACCTTTGTATTATCTCTTATTTTATGTGCATCCTTACTTTCTTCTATATTATTTTCTCTTTCAAATTATTCCCAAAAATGTTGCTCAAAATCTATTGTAATGGATATGACCACATATATAGCCTAAGCGTGGTTAAAAAATTCATGTAGATGGACTATCCTGAATCATAGTCTTAATTTATAAAATTTGAATCAAATATATCAATTAACTTACAATACATTTTAATAATACATCAAGAAAGATTAAATGTATAAATAATTAAAAAATATTTTCTTACAAAATATTGACTAATAATTAAATGTTAATTGGTAGAATATTAATTTATCACATCTATTAAAATTTAAATAAAATCAAAAAAATGTAAATAATAAAAATTCTTTATTTAGATAGAAATACTTAAGATATCAATTTTTTTTCTAAATTATCTATTTTAAGGTTCTCAAATTTACTCTATTAGTAAATACTTTATATTTATTAAAATTATAAATTTCTTAACCACTACTTTATATATCTATCTATATATTCTATATTTCAAAATTAAGTATTAATTAGATGAAAATTATATTTTCGAAAATTATCAATCATAAAATTGTTAAATTTATTAGTTGATAGGCTACATATAGTGTGAGATTTGAACCTAAAACAAGTTGCAAACCATTGTTGATTCATGCCAAAACAAGTTTCAACTATGTAGTTATCATTTAATGGTAAAAGCGTCCAAAATATCAAATAAAAGCCTCCAAAATCTAACTTATCACTCAAAAGCTAGATAAATATTGATTTGACAACTGGATTGGAACATTCTATTTCTATTTGTAGTGTTTTTTGTCAATTTGATGTCAACTTTTTTTTTTTTAATTTATATTGTTTTATGTTTTAAGAAAAAAAATCTAGATTTGTCTAAATTTATTTTATTCCATTATTTGACATTTATTATTAATTGTTTAATCCATCCACATACTAGAATATTAACATACATTAACATACATATAGTTTAATTATTTTCTATAACATAATCAACCTCCTTTTAAGTACAAGTGCCAATATTATAAACAATATAACTTTATTTTTTTTAAATACACAAAATAAAATAAAATAATTCTTTACTAAATATAATTAACCACAAAATAAAAATAAAATATTATTAAAAATACATTATTTTTAACCTCAAAATTATATAAAATAAATCCTCACTATTTTTTAAATATATTTTCACTTACCCAACTGATATAAAAATATCTTAATTCACTTTATTTAAATTTAGAAATTATAATTACATGTTTTTTGGTCAATCGTTACATTTGGTTTCTAGGGGTACAATTATAGTCCCCTTTTCCCTTTGTTTTATATCACCCAACACATGTGGGATTAAAAACATTTGCATCAAACCAAAGATTTTTTCACACAATAAAAGAACATTGATGTGTTTGCTTCTACATGACAAAGATTTTGCACAACAGACCAACAAATCTTGCTTCTCTATATTATGAGAATCATGCTTGCCTATGTTTTTGAGATTCAATGGCCGATTCTCTAGATCTTATAGCTCCCCCGATAGGATAATGGTGGAAATGACAGATGAAATCCGTACAAACGGTGGACGGGGATGGAAACGAGAACGACAACAACAAAAGAAAAATCGGTCTACAGAAACAAGAAAAGTATAGAATAAAGGGGCCCACATAGTCCGGCCACCTAAGCAGACAAATGCTTAGAGTGTGTCGGTTAAGCCTAGCCATAAAACAACTCATGCTTTATAATATTAGGTAAAATGTTTTAAAAGGATAAAACATAATTTTATTTTAGAAACTAGTAGTTTTTATAGAGTGTCTTCATGTGGTGATTTATTTAAGTTTGGAGATGGTTTTATATCAATTTTAAATAAAACTAAAATTTTATTTTATAATAGTAGAGTTGTTATGTCTAAGGGAAAGGTTTCATGTGGATGTTTTCTAATGGATCAAAAATTCATTTCTATTTCTAAATTATCTAGAAATTGTTAGAGAAATAATTTTAATTAATTTTTAGTTATTGCATTCAGATTAATTAATGGGGTTCTTGAGGTACATTAATATTAATGGGGAGGTTACATTTGATCATTATGACAAGAAGGGAAATTAATGAGGTGATAATTGGTGGGAGAGTTAAAACTAGCATATCTATCTTATTAAATAATATATATAAATAACGTGGAGATAGGGGAGAGGACCCAATAGTTGAGCATGTTTCAATAGTTGTGATAGTTTATATAATTCCTAATAGTTGTGACTTGATTACCCATAATTAAACAAAATGTATTCCTTTGATCTAAAAATAAATCAATCATGTGATGCCACATCAACACTCAACTACCCATGATGTAAATGCACAAGTATTGGTCTCACTTTTTTTTTGGGCCTTTTTGGACACCTTGACAAAAAAAATGTTGATGTGGCATCATATTTGATGATGTGGCCTTGAAACAGAAGTTACAAGTAGGGGACTTGCCAAGTAAGCTGCAATAAAAAATTGGGAGTGATTTGAAATTTCCACGTAGGATAATTAGAAGCACGAAGTTAGGGTGCACAACTACTAGGTCCTCTACTTTATATCATTTTCAAGGAGTTAATTTTTTTATTCAAGGGGTAAACACTTTTGATCTAGAGCTATGAACCAGTGAGGTCGCAAATGAGGGACCTCATCCCTAATACAACCACTCAACAATATCACCCCAGCGGGGTTTGAACCTTGGTGGCAAGAACACCACCACCACCTTTAAACCATAATACCATGCCAATATTGAAAAATTTCTATAATATTTATCGTTACATATATTTAATGTACAATATTAAATATAAATATAATTTAACTTCTTACAGATATTACTAATTAAATATATTATAAGTTTAATATTTATTTATATTTATTTTTAAAATATATATTTATTGAAAAATATATTCAATTTATTTTTATTTTTGCTTATTTTATGAAATGTGATGCATATTATTAAATATAAATATTATATACATACATTCCCTTTTCCTCACACCTATCTCTATCTCTCTGCCTCTACCCCCTCTCTATTGCTTTTCTCTATCACCACCTGTATCTCTCACTCTTGCCCCTATCTTTCTATCTCTCCATCTCCCCCTCTATCATTGTCTCCCTCTTTCTATCTCTATTTCTCCTTCTCCCTCTTTCTCTCTCATTCCATTGCTCGCTCTTTATATGTTTATCTATCTTTCTCACACCACTTCTATATTTCCCAAATTATATCTATCTCTATCCCTATCTCTCCCTCTCTCTTATCACTCTCTCTTTCTATTTCTCTCTACTTCTCTCTCTCTTCTCTCTATTTCTCTCACCCCTCTCCCTCCCTCTATCTATTTGTAAATATATATATCCCTCTCCATATCTCTCTCACTCATACACACACACTCCCTCTTTCTCCTTCCCTATTGTTGGAATTGTGTGCCTCAATCCCACAGGCCTAAACCTCTGAGTGAGCGATTTTGGTGTGACTACTGAGATGCCTGGCCGATTTGCTTAAGTGATCCTAAACTGTCTATGAGATCGGTGTGACCTCTGGAATGTCCTAGCGATGAGGGTCATCGACATGACTTGAACTATCAGTGTAAGCTTTTTCTGACGATAGAAGTTTGGCCGATATCGGTGTGACATTTAGTTTGTCTTGCCAATGGATGTGATCAGTGTGACTTGAGCTATTGTTGTGAGTTTTCAGTTTTGCTGCCGATAGTGGTTCTCTAGTCGATGGAGCTATTCCTGATGCATATCGCTATGAATCTTGCCAACCAAATAAGACATGTGGTGGTCGCTCGTGATATCACGATCAATAAAGACCTTATGATTTCTGATCACACGATGGAAGACAACTGTTGAGATCAAATGATGATTGATCAACAGTCACGTAAACTCATCCCCTTCAGCTTCATCAGATGGGACACGTGGCGCCCGCCCGTGATATCACGATCAACCAAAGCAGTGTGGTGGGGTCATCGAGGGATGGCGGGGAACGACTGAGATAAAACAACAGTGAACCACTTGGAATTCTAGGAGACTTGTTGAGAATATTGTAGATTCCCAGCTTGATTCTCCAGAAATGCACAAGAAATGGACACGTGTCATGGTGGAGACCACAAGGAATGACCAATAGTTCGGTGCGATGGTCAAGTGTGGTGTACGAGTAAGTTGGTAATCAAAATGGCTAACTCGTGGATACATAAAGTCTTCGGGATTTTGTTTATAAACTAAAGATTGTTAATATTCCATGCCAATGTGGGATAATGTCGACGGTTGAGCTTCTTAGCGGTTGAGCGAACTGAATCGATTTGGACAGTAGATTCCTGGAAACTGAATATGTATGTTTTCCACACATTGTATCTTGTTGAATGGTTAAGCCGTGAGGCTGGATGAAAAGGCCAAAGCCATGAGGTTGGCTGAAAAGGCTAGAGCTGTGAGGCTAGCTGGTAAGGCCAAGGCCGAGCTAGGAGAGAGGAAGATTGAGGCAGGATTATGCTGCCGAAATCTCTCCAGATTAAGTGTCTTGGTTGATCTCTCGTGTTAATCTGCATTGTATACTGTGTGAGAGTATTGTAACAATGCGAAGGTTGTATGGAATGAGAGGTTGATCAGGGAATGTAAAAAGGAGAGAGGGAAACAAAACAAGGTTGCTGCCAGTTTGTCTCCAGAATGAAACAAGGTGTAATCTCTGTGAAAAGGGCTAAGAGCCTGAGATTGTATTGTAACTCTATTTGTTGTTGAATAATACAATGGCTCAGATCTTTTGGAGTGTGGGGTTTTTTTACCCAAAAGGGTTTTCCCCACATAAATATGTGTGTTCTAATCTTCTGTACTATCTTTCATGTTTAATGGTTGTTGAAACTGAATTTACATGTGCTTCTCTTAGAAGGATTAATGTGGGAATTGAATTGTGTCTGATTCCGCTTTGTGACATAGTTGTACGTGTTTTTTGAGGCAATCTATTTGAAATTAAAGTTACCAAAAGCACTACTGTTCTTGGAGGTTTCTCTAAGATGACAAATTTTTCCCGACAGTGGTATCAGAGCCTTCTTTTGGTTGTTGGTTCTAGGTATTTCTCCTGTGAAGATTTCTTAGTTTGTCAAGCTTGAGGAAATCTGGAGGAATTGGCTGATTTATTGATCCTTTGGTGAGTGGAAGTCTTGTAGTATTTAGAGACAACATGTAGTTTGAAGGATGGTGAAGATGGAGTTGGTTATCTTGGTAGTGGTATAACCTTAATGTATGAGGTGGATTTCTTTGCTTCTTGGTTGAGTTGCAACAAAGCTTTCATATTGGGTGTCTGTGTGTGAGGCTCCGTGGTGATATGGAGAAGCTTGGGTTGTGTCTCAGTCATGGAAGAGAGTGCTTATGCTGGGTGGTATTTCTTGGTGTTGGAAGGAATTGTATTTTGTTAACCTCAAATACTGAAGGCTATGGAGTTAATCATTAGATGGTTTGAAAGCTTCTAGAATAGCCTATCTCTTTCTCGGATGCATGTGCATATTGATGGTTTTGGAATTGGCTTGAAGGGGGCCTGGAGTTCTTGAACTTTTGTTTCCTTTTTTTAAGGATGTATTGTACTTGCATGTTTTATGTGGTTTTTCAAGTTTTACACGTCAAGCAAAACTTGTGATTATGTGGAGTTGCTATTAAACTATTTTCTAGACCCTGGCTTTTGGGGCATTGCTGGATGAGATGGTTGCTATTCTGCATGTGTGCTTCGGCATGGTATGAGGAGGTGAGATGATTTCTCTGTATGAGAGTGTTGGTATGTGATTCATCACTCAACATTCTTGTGGTGTTGCTTGTGGATTCCTTGACTATGGTGCTCGTTGTGGACATGTTTGGAAAATCGGATTTGGTCATGATCTGGTGTTGGAGTCTTGGTGTCTACATGGTTATCTTCTTTGATATCTCGGTTTATGATTACTATTGTGATGATGGGTTTGCACGTTCAATGGAATTGATCTTCGAGTTATGTGGTTGGTGGTTTAGATACCCATTGGCTGCAGTGAGATAACTCGAATGTGGACTGTCTATATCCACGAGGTTGATGCAATGTTGGTGCATATCTGTTAGTTGGCCTTGTCTGTGGTCACTTGTGCATTGGTGTGATTACTTTGGGATGAGAAGATGGATGGTGCTGAGTACCTAAATAGTCGGTTATAGGGACCTATAGTATGTTGTATCACGATGTCATGGATAGCTTGGATACATTTCTTTGTGTAAGCTTTTGACAGTGATGGTAATCTTTGCTTGTTTTGGAGATCTTGGTGCCACTTGATGGACATGTTGCTGTGTGGACTTGAAGGATTTTCAGATTAGCAGATGTTGGTTCATGATGCTCGAGAAGCTCGGTTGTCATGGTTCAGTGGGAGCTTTAGCAATGAATTTGGATTCATCACTTGGTGGTGAATTTTTTTCTTTAGTGTTGTAGATGTTATTAGGAGGAGCTCTTTAATCCTGTTGCTGCAGAAGGGTTCTTTCGCATTTGCATGGAAAATATATGAAGATGTGAAACATCTTGGAACCATGGAGGATGACTGGATTCTTTAGCTAAGGTGTTGGTGGTGCTGGATAAGTGATGTTGGTTTTGAGTTTGTTTGCTTTATGTCATGGTATACTCTTGCTTATGGACTCGAGTTTTGACATTGTGCATGGCACTTGAGACCATGGTGAAGTCACTTAGAGCATGGTATCTCCTAAGGGGGATGTGTATATCTTGGTGTCATGATAAGTTCTTGTTTTAGATGTGTGGAGCTTTGACAGTGGTCTAGAGTTTCTCTGTGTTTTGAGTACATTGGTCATATGCTTGAGAACTTCATGCTAGTGCAGTAATTGCATTTTGAGTTCAACATGGGATGATCATTTGTAGGTGCTCATGGATACATGGAGAATAAGGTGAGGCTGTAATTCTCCTGAGATGAGAAAGGTGTTGTTTTCAACAGAAAGTTTGAGTAGCCTGCACCTTGGTTGGACATGAGTTCAACTGAGACCAATGAGGAGATTTCTCTTGGATGAGTCATGGTGGCTTGTATATCTTGGAGGAGCATTCTCTTTTCCCACTCTTGGTCTACTCGGAAGTTTATCTGAGAGGTATTTTCCCATTATATCTTTCAGGTGTGTTTTATGCTTTCTTTCATGATATGGATCTTGAATTGTTGTTAAATGGTTTTGGAGGATTGATAGTGGAAGGTGGACATCTCCTTGAGCTTTTGTGTTATATCATTTATTGATAAGAACTGGTAGGAGATAGTTATAAGGGATGATTTCTTGAAATAGGAAATGAAATAGTTTGGTCTTCTTTGAGAGACTTACATCCATGATTGTTTACATGTTACATTTGTTATGCTTGATCTTGGTGATTGAATGGTTGGATGTTGTTATGGCATCTCTTTGGGATGGGAAGGAGATCATACTTGACACAACTTGCTGTTAGAAGTGTATGTAGGAGGATGTTCTACAAGTATACATTGTGTAGAGTTTTCTCTTTTTGGTCTTCGTGGTCTTCTTGACGTACGGTTTCACATTACATTGGTCTGAGGTTTAGTTAGAGCTGTAGTGATCACTAGCTTGTGGTCATGTGTTTTCACTCATGATTCATGGGAGATGACATGGAGGTTCTTAATCTTTTTTCTTTTGTTGGGTGTGGAGAACTTGGGAGAGCTGTGAAGACTTGTGATGAGAGTTGTTCTTGCAGGTTATTAATTCGTAGGTTGTGGATATCATTGTGAATGTTCCTTGGTACTACATGGTTACATTTCTACGTGTTGTTATTGGTAGACTTGTTATGCCTTTAATCTTTCAGATTTGGCGTTACCCATGCAGTGGGAGTTCTTGAATGTGTTTTGTCTTCTTCGATTGGTTGGCACATGGAGCTTTCTTTTGGAGCACATGGGTTGGTTATGTTGGTGGCATAAGTTTACTAATGTTTGAAATATTTAAGGTATGGATGATTGGATGTTCTAGCACTTGTTGTGGGTGCTATTTTTAGTCAAGTGGGTTTATCAGTTGGATGGAAGCAGTCAGGATGATTGTTGCTCTAGCTGATGTTCTATCTTGTTTTCTGGAGTGATGGCGGTTTCTTGTTGATGATATCACTGGGATCCTTTGCTTGTGTTCATTGGACTGGTGCTTATTCACCTTGGCTTGTACCTTTCTTCCATAGGTGGAATGTTGGAAGATGTTAGGGATTTTTCCTGAATGGTGGACATCTTTGATGTTGTTGTAGAAGTCTTGATGGAGAATGAGAGCATGTTTGAGATCTATGTGGTTTCATGGAAGGCTGTGATTGGTTGCAATGTTGGACAGTTAGTTGCAATTGGACACTTGTTTTTGTTGCAGATTTTCTTGTAGACTGGTATCTATGGAAATTTGTTGATTGGGTGTCCTGAGTGCTGTTGAATAGAGACTTGTATAGAGCAGGGTTTGGACTGGTGGAGCCAGTGAGTTCTTAGTTCGTAAGTGCTCTAGAGGTGCCTGTGAGATCTTCGTCAAGTGGGAGATTGTTGGAATTGTGTGCCTCAATCCCATAGGCCTAAACCTCTGAGTGAGCGATTTTGGTGTGACTACTGAGATGCCTGACTGATCTGCCTAAGTGATCCTGAACTGTCTGTGAGATTGGTGTGACCTCTGGAATGTCTTAGCGATGAGGGTCATTGGTGTGACCTGAACTATCGGTGTAAGCTTTGTCCGATGATAGAAGTCTGGTTGATATCGGTGTGACATTTAGTTTGTCTTGCCAATGGATGTGATTGGTGTGACTTGAGCTATCATTGTGAGTTTTCAATTTTTCTGCCGATAGTGGTTCTCTGGCCGATGGAGCTATTCCTGATGCATATCGTTGTGACTCTTGCTGACCAAATAAGACACGTGGCGGTCGCCCGTGATATCACGATCAATAAAGACCTTATGATTTTTGATCACGAGATGGCGGGCAACTGTTGAGATCAAAAAATGATTGATCAATGGTCACACAAACTCATCCCCTTCGGCTTCATCAGATGGGACACGTGGCGCCCATCCGCGATATCGTGATAAGCCAAAGCAGTGTGGTGGGGTCATCGCGGGATGGCGGGGAACAACTGAGATCAAACAAAAGTGAACCACTTGGAATTCTGAGAGACTTGTTGAGAATATTGTAGATTCCCAACTTGATTCTCCAAAAATGCACAAGCAGTGGACACGTGTCATGGTGGAGACCACAAGGAATGACCAATAGTTCGGTGGGATGGTCAAGTGTGGTGTATGAGTAAGTTGCTAATCAAAAGGGCTAACTCATGGATACCTAAAGTCTTCGGGATTTTGTTTATAAACTAAAGACTGTTAATATTCTGTGCCAATGTGGGATAATGTCGATGGTTGAGCTTCTTAGTGGTTGAGTGAACTGAATCAGTTTGGACAGTAGATTCCTGGAAACTGAATATGTATGTTTTCCACGCATTATATCCTATTGAATGGTTAAGCCATGAGGTTGGCTGAAAAGGCCAAAGCCGTGAGGCTGGCTGAAAAGGCCGAAGCTATGAGGCTAGCTGAAAAGGCCGGAGCCGTGAGGTTGGCTAGTAAGGCTGAGGCCATGAGGCTGAGCTAGGAGAGAGGAAGATTGAGGCAGGATTATGCTGCTGAAATCTCTCCAGATTAAGTGTCTTGGTTGATCTCTTGTGTTAATCTGCACTGTATACTGTGTGAGAGTATTGTAACAATGCGAAGGTTGTATGGACTGAGGTTGATCAGGGAATGTAAAAAGGAGAGAGGGAAACAAAACAAGGTTGCTGCCAATTTGTCTCCAGAATGAAACAAGGTGTAATCTCTGTGGAAAGGGCTAAGAGCCTGAGATTGTATTGTAACTATATTTGTTGTTGAATAATACAATGGCTCAGATCTTTTGGAGTGTGGGGTTTTTTACCCAAAAGGGTTTTCCCCATGTAAATCTGTGTGTTCTAATATTCTGTACTATCTTTCATGTTTAATGGTTTTTGAAACTGAATTTACATGTGCTTCTCTCAAAAGGATTAATGTGGGAATTGAACTGTGTCTGATTCCACTTTGTGACATAGTTGTATGTGTTTTTTGAGGCAATCTATTTGAAATTAAAGTTACCGAAAGCACTACTATTCTTGGAGGTTTCTCTGAGATGACAAATTTTTCCCAACACCTACCTCTATCTTTGTCTCTTAATCATTTCACCTATCTATACCTCTCTAAATTACTTATCTCTATCACCTTATCTCTCTCTCTCACTCTTTCCCCTTCTCTCTCTATCTCCCTATCTCTTCCTCCCCCTCTCTATCTATACCTCATTATATCTACCTCTATCTCTTTATCTCTTTCTCTCTCTCACTCCTCTCTCTATCTCTTTCTATCTATATCTCTCTACATCTATTTATCTATCTCTATCCCTATACATATATATATATCCTTTCCCTCTCCCCCCTTCTTCATTCTATATCTTATTCACTCCATCTCTTCTACTCTATATCTTTATCTTTATTTCTCACTTGATCTCCCTCTCACTCATCTCTTTATCTCTTTCTATCCATATTCTTCTCTACATATATCTCCCTATCTATCTATCTCTCTATCTCTTTATCTCTTTTCGTATCCCTCTCTATCTCTCTATATCACCCTCTATTTATATCTTTCCCTCTCCCTCTCCCCCCTCTTCTTCTCTCTCCAGGTCTCTACATATATCTCCCTCTTCTGCATCTTCTCTCTCTCCTCCTTCTACCTATCTCTCTCCCTTTCTCTCCCTCCCTCTCTCTATCTCTCTCCATCTATCCACAGATCAAAGTAAAATCCATTCATGTGCAGTTGAGATAATGGAATACACAACTTAGTTGATTTATGTGTGGCTACAAATTGTGTGTGACTAATAGTTAAATGGAATGAGCATGAATGCATATAAATATACAAAAAGGGCCACACTATTCCCACAGTAAAGGCATGAAGAAGAGTGACATAGCGATCCCCTATCTATCTTTGTATCTCAACCTCTCTCCCTTTATCTTCCCATATATCTCTATATCTATGTCTCTCTCCCTATCTCCCCTACTTCTATCTTCCTCTCCATCTCTATTTGTCTTTCTCTACTTATCTCTATTTTTCTCTCTTTATCTCTCTCCCTCTCACCCTCTCTCTATATCTCCTTATATCTCTATCTTTATATCACTCTATCTCACCATATATATATCTCTCTATCTCTCCCTCTTCCTCCTTATCTCCTTATCTCTTCCTCTCTATCTATCGCTCTCTATCTTTCCCAGGCTCTATCTCACTATCTCTCTCTAGATCTTTATTTCTCTCTATCTCTCTATCTATTTTTCTCCATCTTCCTCTCTCATTCTATATTCATCTCTACCTCTATATATTTGTCTCAATCTTCCTCTCTCGCTCTATATTCTTCTATACCTCTATATTCCTCTCTCCCTCTCCATTTCTAGAAATGTCTCCCTCTCTCTCCATCTCT
>VDFB02324090.1:0-66015 GCA_007258455.2 Sequoia sempervirens | reverse complement strand
TGCTTGTAATTGTTCATGTTGTTCGAGGAATTGCTGTGTCTAAGAAGACTTTGTGCTTCTAATGTAACAAACTACACACTTTTCACAGATCCACCATTGATAAAGCTACGAAACAACTTTGTGCCTTCGTGAGCTTTCCTTTTTACTTTATTTGTTTATTGTTAATTACTTCTGGTATCTCTACGCTTTGCTTTGACAAGATAGAGGTATTGGTATTACTGCTCGTTGTTAGTTTAAAGTTATTAAGAATCGTGAACTTCCAACAGTGAAGCATTGTAAACATCTTCTCTGAAAAAAGAGAGAAGGATGAATGTAACACACCCCCCCCACTTCGTAAGTATTGTGTACATTTTGTAATTACTTTTTTGTTTTACCATCGCTTCCGTCAGCAGTAAGAAGGGCGCCTCCCCTTTCCGAGAGGATAGATTTACATCTCACATAGCTGTGGCTGAAGTCCAAGTTGTGTAATCTATCGAAAATTTGATTACATAATTTTCACCCAACAGAATAATATGTAATATTCATGTAAATAGTTGATAAATGATAGTGATGGTGCCTATTATGGATCAATAAGATCAAATAAATTTTGATTTTGTTATAATCTTTTTTATTTCAATTATGATCTATCTTAAATAACTTACGTGTCTATTTTTGAAAATTAACATAATAGAAGAGAGACCTAAACCTCACTTTATCCATTTTTTTTTTGTGGTGCATAAACTCAAAGAATAAGAGAAACATAAATCACAATTCATATGGTACAAGGTCCTCTATATTGGAAATAATTCCCTTTACATTGCAATTCCCTAAATAAGTACCCTTGTGGCACATCCTCACTCATGCATGTTAGGATGAAGCTATCGTTTATTGGAATGTTCCAAATTTTGGATTTTGATCCTTAGGGTTTTGGGTATATGGTCTTCATAAAAACTCATCCTCTCGTCTCTTTGACTAAAACCCTAATCTTTGTAATATGTTTTATCACCTCAAGCTTCTATAATTTTAATGGTGAATTTTTACCTAGGATTTATCGCTTAAGTCACGTGTCTTTATTCGCTTATCCTTTGTTTTGTTTTACTAGCCTCCACAATTTTATTAGCTTGGCGTTGCTTGTTTCCTTTTATTCCTAGTGACTTCATGGTCATGGTTATTTTAATATGTGGTCCCCAATTAGTTGTCCTAGGTAAAAATATCTTGAAATATCTTATTGAGACTATGAGCTAATGTTGTGATGCTACATGTCTTTGAGTCAAATTTAGTTTGGTTGCGATCATGACATGATACAAACCTTTTGCCAAGTTGGAACCTTATCATTGGTCTACATGTGATTACTTGGACACTCCACAAAGATTGAATAATTTTTCTAGTAATTTGTGCTAGGTGGTAGCTCCCCATTGCATCACATGCCTCTTTCTCATTGCACTCTTGGGTATGGGCTCCAGCAATTCAACGAAGGAAAATTCATTGTCATGGAAAATTCACCCCAAGTAAAATTCACCGCCAGCAATTCAAAAAGTTTTTGAAATATATATTAAAGAATATTGATGAATTGTTGGTGGTGAATTTTACTTGGTAGTGAATTTTCCATGACGGTGAATTGCGGGTGGTGAATTTTCCTTTGATAAATTACTCGCGATGAATTTTCCTAGAACTATGGGCTCCACTTTAAAATCAGCAATCCACTTCTTATGATGAAATTCTGTGGTTGATGATGAATGTTTAATCCTGGAGTGTTAGGGTGAGGCGGAAAATTGTGATTGGTTTATACAATTCTTATGTGTGCATTCTACAAAGTAAGATCTGAATTCCTTATGGCTTTGAACAATTTGTATTTTCTAATTGCATCGCAAGAACTTCTCACATTGTGGATTATTATGAGGGTCCCACTTCTCACATTGTGGATTTTTACTATAAGAATTCTTAAGGCACTCCATAATAATTGCTAATGGGCAATTATCTAAAAAATTTAAATAAATATTTGTAATTCAAAATAGTCTAGAGCTTGCATGATTACACTGGTAAAGGACTTAGTAATTCACCACCATTCTCCAATATACATTTTTATAGGTTTTCTACAAATTTCAAAAATGAGTTACATATCTTCTAAATCTGTTAGGACTAAGATGAGTCTAAACTAGGACTTGATAAAACAATTCACTAGCTCTACTAAAAAAAAAAAAAAATCCATAGGGCACTAGTATTTTCTTATATAGGTTGCAAGATAAGGTTGAATTAATTAGATATGCTATTATTCTAGTAAATGTGTGGGACTTGTTTGAATATTGTTATAATCATGTCAAGAAATTGATCTCAATATTCAACATATGGAAATTTGACTTAGGAAAGCTAATGGTCCCAAATGCATTTGTCAATATTGATCCCATGTATGCCATATGTGGTAAGTATGGTCCCAATTCAAGATAGTTGAAAGGCAAGAACAAAGATGTGATTTTCAACTTGAATCAAGAGTTGATCAAGGTCTTTGACCTCAACCCTATGGAAAATTACAAAATTAATTTTGATGGGTTGTGTGAGGAATATAGAAAGGATGAGAGCAACTATAAGGTGAAGTGGCTATCAAACCAGAGAATAAAGGGCATAACCGAAACATTGCCAATTCCTATAGAAGAGGTGGATCCTTTTAGTATTGATGCATTTGAAGAGTGTTTTAGGATGGCATACATTGTCTTTTGTCAATTTTGGGGGATATATTATATAAGGCGTAGATACCTTTGCACATGATGATGATGGTTATTGATATTCAATATAGCTATGTGAATAGGTTGTTCGATTTTACCTTATTTCTAGTACATAGAATTCATAATGAATTAGTGTCCCTCAAGGTTGATAGGAGGATTTCATATTTCAAATGATATTCTTTGTTCCATATATTTTGTTTTTGAAAAAGAATAGTTGGAATTCTTCTCTCAAGGTTAAATGTATATCACTAGATGAAAAACATATTCCCTTTTAGGGTAGAACATATATACGGGATGCTTACTATCATAATTCATATTATAATGTTTTTTAGCTTCATCGTGTGCATAGAATTCTAGACATGTTAGGGTATAAGAGGAACATGCTATATAATACATTCATTGAGTTTGTAAGGTCAATGCATTGGATTATGAGGCAAGTTTTGAGCATAACTAGGGTGATTGGTTTTATCATAAATACCAAACAATCATTAGTATAAATGGTGCTGGGGTAAAGCCCATGTTTTCCCTTTTTCGGTGTCAAACATGGTGACTTTTCTTGAAATTATGGGGCAATTAAATGAGGCTAACAAGAATCGTCTGAGGTAGCATAAAAAGGAATCATTTTCCCACCCACTATTTTTTGGATTTTAATGTAGTATCTAGAAAAAGGTTTAGAAATCCTGGAGTCAAAACTATTGGAGTTTAGGATGCAATAGCAAAAATAAAGAAAATATGATCCTAAGCACTTCATTGACAAAACCAAAAGTGAAGTATGCATGCTAGGCTATAAACACCAATATGATGAACTAAGGATTTGGTTATAATTTTCCCAACAAAGGAATAAATTGAGGTTAAAATAAATAAATGGGGATGTATCCTCGTGGATGAGAAAAGAAGAATGACCATTGACAATAATTCTAAAGGTGCATTTATTGATATCAACGACCCAATTACAAGGATGAATATGATGCTAGAAAATATTATTATTTTAGAGGTTGTTCTTCCCACGGCTACTATAAGACTTGTCCCATGAAAGGGGTTATTGAAGTATAGGAGCATGATTAGAAATAAGTTGAACAACCAATTAACTAGGCCTTGGGGTCACCAACTTTATTAGTTGTAGGTGATAAATTTCTCAAAGAAGTTTTGCAAGAAAGAACTATTCAACCATTGGTCAATTATATAAATACAAAGGAAAGTAGAGAAATATTCCCTAAGGAATAGAGGATTAGGTAGAAAATTGCCTCATGTAGGAGACATATTATCCCTAATATTCCTATAGAAAGAACATTGATAAATTTGGAAGGAGAAAATGTAGTGCACGATGTGAGGACATTTCCATGTCAGAAGCTCCTATTAGATGATGAATTCATCATGTTTGATGAAATTGGAATGATGTTGATTAAATTAAAAACTAATGCTAACATTGAAAAGAAGGAAGATGAGGATTAAAAAAAGATAGATTACAATTATAAAAATATAGAGAGTCTTCAAAATAAAATAAAATTTGATCTTTTTTAATATGACCCTAGAGGAGGAGAGAAGATTGGTCAAGGAAAGTGGATGTTTATTTCTTTCAAGATGGGATATATCTTTTGTAGTTGTTATGGAAAGTATAAAGAGGTAAGACACTTATTAGGAAATGTGTCCCAACCTTGATCCTAATGTTTTTGATTAAAAAGGTAGGGAAAGGGCCTTGATCCCATAGATTAAAACAACATAAGACTAAATGAAGAAATAGTAAGAGGGCACACAATCCCAACCAAACAAAAAAGGGGCACACAGGCCCAACATAATAGCAAAAATATGAACATGAAATAGAGAAAAAAGAAAGAAACCACAACACCAAAACTAATTAATTAGACTCTAGTTAGTGAGGAGTGCATCCAAGGATGCTTCCCAATCCTCCTTTTCCGACAACTCCTCATTGTTCTTGTCATCCTCGTTTTAGTTCTCATTGCATTTAGTCTCGTTTTCTTCTATTTATTGATTTTAGAGTGACCATAAATTGTCCCCGTAACAACCTTATTCATAATGTCGTCAATGAGCATCATGATTTTTGAAAGGGCATTTTCCATGTTTTTTATCTTATCATTGTTGTTGTTGGTTTCCAACTCCTCCATCTTGGTTCAGAGTTTCTTAAGTTCAATATTATCCTTTCCTCTAGTAACCTAGACTTTGTTGGGTGTAGATCTCCTTTCCACATCTTTCCCATAATTTCCACACACTTGGCCATCACCTTTGTATCCTCTACCTCTTCCTACTATTTATCCTCATCCACCTCTTCCTCCTTTTCTTCTTTGTCTTGTTCCTCTACATCAATGTTCTCCTACGTATCCTCCTCATATCCATTCTCAAAGGCTTCCTCCTCCCAATAATCATCTGATTGAGGAAGAAATTCCTCATCTTTGTTCTCTTCCTCTTCAAATTCCTCTAGTATTCTTTTACCTTTGGATTTTTAGAATTCTCCGCACTCAAAGCTTGGTCCAGCCTAATGGATATGTGGTCATCTGACCCTTTAGGGCCACTTTGAACAATCCCCACATTATCCACATCCCCACCATCAAAATTTGAGATATCAATCATTCCTCCATCCATAGGGAGGGAAGGGTGTTGAACATTATTTAGCATCCCCTTTGGGGTTTCTGACATGGACTAAACACCTCCTGTAGATCCATTAACTATGATGCTTGTATCAAAAATTAATGGGTCAACCTTTTGGTTTAACGACAAGCATGGGCCAACAAGTGGTATTAGAGCCAAAGGTGCCAGGTTTGAATCCCCTAAGGTAATGTTGAGGGGGGATTGATGAACATTATTCAGCATCCGCCTTCGGGGTTCATGACATGGACTAATTGCCTCCCTTAGATCCATTAAATCTGAAGTTTGTATCAAAAATTAATGGTTCAACTTTTTGGTTTAACCAAAAGTGTGGGACAACAAAGGGTTATATGGAGCCTTTGGTTTTTTTCTTGGATTTTTCCATCTTCTCCTCTTGCATTTATGGGTCCACAACCTTCCTTTTTCTATGAGGGGTAACCAACAACAACTCATACAGGGGGGGTGTTAACCCTCATAGATACTTTGAACTTTTTTCCTAGCCCCACTTTACCCACAAAGCTAGGACTATGGTTAGACTTGTTCTAAGAAATAGGAGAGGCCTTAGAATCTTTGTTCTCCAGAAGTTTAATTTTATATTACTCTTGGCCTAGGGATTAAGGGTAGGATTCATAGCGAGGTAGTACTTTTAATGGGTCATAATGAGGCCTTGGTGTAGGGGGGTAGGCATCATTCATGATACAATACTTTAGGAATGAGAACAAGTGGAAAGATAAGTTGATTTTTTTGCCATGTATCAAATGGTTAAGGATGGGGAAATGATAGTTGTAGATGGTCTTAAATCTACCTTCCAGATTAAAATACTTCATGATATGTAAACTCACCAAGGCCCACGAAGCTGGAAAATTTTCCCCATTGACACCATTTTAGAATTTAACCAATTTCTCCTCTCCAACAAACAAGGCAACAATAAACATTTTGTATTCTCCTTTTATCTTCTTTTCCACCTTTAGACCTTCATAAGAAAAACCAGTAGCCTTCATAATCAAGTCAATAGATACTTTGAAGCAAATACCTCAAATAGTGACCTCTCCTTATGACCATGGATCGATAATTTTAGATGTAATTTTATCGTTATATCCCTTCATGTCTTAGAAGAAAGGAGTATAGTCTCCTTCATCGAACAACTCCCAAATATCCACTTTTTGTTTGAGAGCTTCACAGGAGATAGGCTCTATTCTAAGACATGGGTCCCCATGATATCAATTTTTCAAACAACCCAAAGAGCCTACAAAGAAATTGAAGGTAATTCGAGATGGCCAAATACCAAAGTCAAAATTTGATAGCAGAGGGAGATCTCATGATTTTTTTCAAAATGAAAACACTCCACCTAGTGTCGATATAGATATAACATCTCCAAATTAACTTACCTCTTCTAACATAGTCATTAGCCTTGATAGTACTGAAACCATAATTGTTCGGAGCCTTCGAAACCTCTAAGACAATGATCACATTCTTTCCTTTAAAGGTATTTTAGAGAGTAGACCACCCTCATATGCAAGAAATAAATCTCAAATGGAAGGAGGGGATATTTCCGTAAATAACTCCACAATTAACTGCCAAGTGTAATGAATGCAGATTGCAATACAATCATAAACCTTTGCCTTAAGCTCTTTCTTGATTATTTTAATAAAACACCAATTACTAAACAAATTAACATGATGCAAAATGATGTAATACTTTGTGAGATTCATCCTAGTATAATTACCTCTTTCCTTATTGTTAAATAATATGAGGTTATTTTCATAAAATTGCTACATCGTAACATCCTTGTTAGCCAAGAAAGTCCAACTCATCCCATACAAAATGTCCACCTCGACTTGAGTCATGACCTTCATTAAGAAGATAGATACTAACTTGCATCAATTCAAGCAGTCAATTATCTCTGTCTATATCTATTATGTATCTCAAATCTTCTCCCACCACATCACCATAGCCTCCACAACATTTTTTGTGTTGCAATCAATAGCTTTAGCATATCCTTCAATAAGGATTCCTTTATCATCCATTATTATTCCTCAAGATGTAGCTTCTCCAAGGTTTCCCTTAGAACATCCATCAAAATTGAGCTTTGCCCACCCCTTTTTTTGAGGGTTCCATTTAGTCTCCTTTCTAACCATGTTTTTACCCCAATTAATTTTGGTTAAGGTTTGAGAGATTCCTCAGTTCTGTTTTGATCTTAATTCAACATAGGTGGGAATTTCCTTAGAGAATCCAAAAGAAAGAGTATTTATACTATCCTTTAGGTTGTGTTTGATGACCTGAAAGATAATATTGTTGTTTCTAACCTAGTCTCTGAACACTTTGTTATTCCTCTCTTTTCATATCCTTGTGGGTAGTATGGGGTGGATTTGTGGTGTTGGATGTTGAATTACTTGCACAAATAGTGTGGACTTTGTTCTTTTTAAATGATTTACCATTATTACTGACAATGGTAGAAGGGATACCATAGCGAAATATGATGTAGTAGAAAATAAACTTTTTTTTTTTTCCAGTAGTGTATGTAAGGGGAATAGCTTCAACCCATTTAGTGAATTGATTGATAGCCATGATAAAAAAAAATTGGCTATTGGAGGAGGATGGATGAATCTTACCAACGAGATTGAGACCCATTGAGAAAAAATCTAAGATGTAAATATGGGTTGCAACATTTATGATTATGCATCTATAAGATCTTAGTGTTGTTGACAAGCTAAACATTTCTTCATATATTGATGAGCATATTTTTCCATAGTGGTCCAATAGTAACTTGCTCTCAAGATATTTTTAGCTAATACTATGCTACTAGTTTCGACACCACATATACCATCGTGAACTTGTTTGGTTGAGAGAGAATCCTCTTCTGAGTTAAGGCACCTAACTAGAGAACCACAAAGATCCTTTGGGAAAGGGTATTTACAAGGATAGTTAAGTGGGAATAAAATTTGATAAATGATTTGTGTTGAGGGTAGGATAAGTTAGGTGGAAGGATATTATCATGAAGGTATACATATATGTCATGATAACAAGTATTATTGGGACCAAGTAGTTTGTTAACAAGTTCAATCTCAAGGAAATCATATGTGAGGACCAACAAGTTTTAAACCAAGAATTCACAATGATGGCTATCTTGTCACACATCTAGTAGAGATCCAATCTAGTGGCCATAGCATCTACTAATTTTTTGTTAAGTCTAGGGACATGCTCAAATTGGATGAAGGTGAAGTATTCACTGAAACTATCAACTATGTTTTCATAATGGATTAGCTTCTCTTTCTTTTTTTGATATTCATTATTTAGTTGACTTATGATTAGATGCAAGTCTCCATAATCTAAGAGGTTTTTGATATTCCAATGGACTAATATTTTGAGATTGTTGATGAGGGCCTCATATTTTGTAATGTTTTTTGTGCCTGGGAAAGCTAATTGAAAATATTTAAGAATGAAATCACCTTGAGGAGTGATGAAAAGAATTGTTGTATATGATCCTTTATGAGTGTATGAACCATCAAATATATTTTTTAGGATTCTACATCATCTAGGGTGAAGATAAACTCATCAAGGAAGTTCAAAATGAGAGGATGACTATCTATAATAGATTGTTTTGCAAGTTTATCTACCATATCCCATGCTTTAATTTCTTTTTAATCAACATAGTCAATATCATTGAGCAATGTGACCCTTTTTTCTATACAACCTACAAGAGATATCTTTGGAAGCAAATATTTGAGTGGGTCAATCTAAGAAATGAGATGTATCTTATGATTGAGCATGTAGTGTCATAATTTATTAGAGCTAAAAATAATAGCTAAACATGCACATTATATGGGTGGATAATTAAAATCATAGCCCACTAACATCTTGTTGTATTATATTTCCCTTTTTCGACCCTCTAAATAGTGTTGTGCTAAAATTAATCCCAAGGCAATTAATGTTGTAGAGATGTAAAGTAATAATGGTTTGCTTGGGATTGGTGGTATGAGCACTAGTGGTGATACAAGATAATGTTTGATTTCATCAATCACAACCTAGGGAGGTATTTTCTGTCCCTAGACTGTCTCTTTAGATGTCTTGGCAAAAATAGCTTTGTATCCCCATTGGGGTGCATCCTGCACCTCCCCAAATTGCCTCACTACCCGATTAGGGAGGTGTCGCTCAATCATATGATGCTCTCTCCCCTGCATATATCTGGTCTAACAAGCAAAGAAGAGTTGTTGATCATTGTCATACCATCAATGAGCCTGCACCCACAACCTCCACCGGAAAACTATCATCTCATCTATATCATGCCTCCAGTGCAGGAGCCCTGTGATACTAGTGTGCTACAAAGTGGTCATCACTCTGTATCTATAAATTGTTGGCTTGTCAGGGTTTGTATCAACAAGAGTGATAATCGGCCTAAGCACAACGATGTACTCATATTCCCAAATGTGAAGAAGTGTCACCCCGGCTCCTATGCTACTCCTCTCGAGATACACCACCTAATGCATGTCGTGGTATAACGAAGTGAGAACCACCAAAACCCACACGTATAATGTCATACTATCCATCATGGTGGCCCAAACCACTCCCTAGACAATGCTAAATCCTTTGGCATGCCAGTCAGGTACAAGTACCCCTAAAATAAATGCTCCAACAAATAGGGTCAAGTCTAGGGCTTGCCTTCCAAAGCATGCACATTAATTTGGTCGTTGTCAGTAAAGTACTCATCCACACCAAGAACCTCAAAAATAGCATCACCTCCTACCTCTGTGTCATAGATAATCCTCTCCCTATGGATGGGGACCCACAAAATCTGCCAAAAATCTTTGAAGGTCATCATCACCTCTCTAGTGGGAAGGTGAAATGAGGAAGTATCATTGTGCCACTACTTGACTAAGGTTTTCATCATCGCCAGATGCACGTACGGATCTCTGACATGCATGCTATGAAACCCAAACCGATGGAACCCAAAAAATCTATCACCTGATCAATCAACTCTCCTACACGACGAAGAACACTCGACCGATGCTCCTTGGACATGAGTAGGAAAAGAACCTCCTACATGCACAAAGTGCATCGCATAAAAATTTCCTAAAAATGATGAAAAATGCTAAGTTTAGACCTTATAACTGCAAAAGCAATGCTATTTTCCATAGTGACGCTCTATCTTTCTAGCAATAGTGGCTCTATAATCAAAAGCGATGTGATCCTGTAAAGGCAGATTGACATTTTTGCACGATGCTAGACCTAAATCATTGCACGCGATGCTATATTGCATAGATGATGCTCTTTACCATAGCAACACATAACCTAAATTTATCACCATGACGCTACTTTGCAAAGGTGGATCAACATTTCCTAGGCGGCTCTAGACCAAAATTTGACCCCGCGACACTATATCGCAAAGGTAGCACTCCAATGTCAATAGCGATGTTGACCAGAGCAAAAGTGATGCAATATAGCATTGCTATTGACCAACTTATTTGGACCCTAATAAATGCATCAAAAACACAAAAAATAAGAAAATTTTCCATTTGCATACAAGGGGTCCTGCATCGGGAGGCTGTCAGTACTCCCAAACCATATCCATGTGATGCCGAGGAAGCACACAATCATCCATAGTGTTAATGGCTTATAGAAAAATGGAAAGAAATCTCTAAAGGAAAGTGTGCAAATGAATTGAAAATGACCCTTGCACTCATATTTAAGCATGAAAATTATGATTTTTTCCCTAATTGGTGTGGGAAAGTGATTTTTAATCTTATTGATCGAATATCGAGCCATGAAGCCTATTTTGAAGCATTTTTTAGTGTCTTGAGCCTGTTTTTGCGTCTTGTAGATTATTTTCTATAGCTCAACATTTTTTTAATCTTTGTCACAAGCTCGACCTAAAAAATTGTAATTTCTGCCCGATCTCTCAAGGGGGCAATGTACTAGCATAATTCCTTCCGCTAGGGCAACAATGTGACATCCAAAAAACCAAGAAATTTTGAATTTTTGATCTAGGAAACAACATTGATATTGAAAAGCATTAGTCCTTGAACCACTGTAACATGTACTTCACTTCAAAAAGGGGAAAAATGTAGACACTTTAAATCATCCTAATCGATATTATGCATCTGATTTTTGACACCATTTCGTCCTAAATCACCTCATTTCTAACTATTTAATTAAATAATCTAAATTGTTTAATTAAATTATCATTTTCTCCTATTAATCATATAATCAATTTTATTTGATTAATTCATCGCCCTTCATACTAATTTTCATCTCATTTAATTAGATAATGCAAATTATTTAATTAAACTTCATATGTCTTCCCATTTGATTAAATAACCCTAACTATTTAATTAAAACTAACATTTTCCCACATTCCTCTAAAATCTCCTAGACCACATCTATGTTAATTAATTTTTGATTAATTAACCTTATCCACTTTCTAATCCTCATCTGTCCATTCTCCAACATTTAACTCCATTCAAGTTAAATAAACCCATGGTTTATTAACTCCAACTTGCACAACTAATTAATTTTCTCAAATTAATTAAATGGCTATTTTCCCTCACACTTGCATGGGAATATTCCCATGAAATATTCCTTCTTCATTTACTTCCTTCATTGAATTTTTCTCACCCGAGCCTTGATGGCTCTTACACAAGCCATCTTATCTCCCACCCAAGCCTTAATGGCTCTTACACAAGTCATCTTGTCTCTTACACAAGGCTTTACTCCTCTTACATGAGCCTTTACTTCTTCACCCACAAGCCTTTACTTCTTACATGCTCTCTTCCCAAGATGTGATCACACGTGTGAGCACACATCCCCATCACATCTCTTCTCCATGTGACACTTGTCACACGGCTAATCATCCTCCAATCCTCTCATCAATTAGCAACCATTGATTGGGAAAATGAATCTCAACCCTTGATTCAACCATTTCCCCTATAAATAGAACTCACTTCTATGAGAAAGGGATCCACTTCTTGAAGCAAAGTTATGCTACTCAATTCCATACTTACTCTCACCCATTTGCACCATTTTAGCTCACATCTTGCATCAATCTTCATCCATACACCACAATCTTGAAACTTGTTTCATCAAAGGGATTGAAAAAGGGCTATTATTTCACATCAATATGGCACCAATCTCTCTATGGGATGAGGTTTGGGGTATTTAGGTAGATTTCATTCATTCATTGCTTGTTATTTCTTGTTTTGTGTCAATGGTTTCCATGTTTATGCTTTCAAGAATCTCATAGGGAGTTTGACTTAACTTAGCTAATGTGACTAATTTCTTTGTGTTTTAATCATGTTTGGCTCAAGTTATGATCACACTCACATTTTTTATTTTTTATTTGGTTTTTATACAGGCATGGTATTAAATAAGGCCATATAAATTTTAAAGGCAGAGCAATTAAGATTTACGCAATGTCTGAAATATATCTATAAACAAGATGATAGAGGGGTGTATTAGGGAGGTGAATAAATCATGACTTATCTTTGGAAAGGGAGGCTTTATGAATAGGGACAATTAATTTTATTTTCTCTTTAAAAAGAGAGTTTTGATTTAAATAAAGATTTGGTCTTGATTTAAACATTATATAAGAACTTCAAATTTTACAATGATTTCAATTTTTATAGGGATTTGATCTATTAAAAAATATTATATTTATAAATATTGGTGGTATTATATTGTGAGGAATTGGTTAAATTTGATGTCTAAAATTGTTGCCTTATTAATGAATTTAAATGTTTGAAAGCACACTATGTCCTTTTATGATTTTGATTAAAAAAATGAACATATAATTGTTACTAATGAAATTTATCATCTTGAGTGATATTCCTATGACAATAATGTTTAGTGAGATTGCCATTTTTACTCGATGTATGCACAAATTTTTTTTATAGAGCATTATTGTCATTATTTGATTTTGGTTATAAATTTTTGAGGAAGTATTTTGATCTTCTTTATTAAAAAAAAATGCAAAAGATTCAATCTCTAAGAAGAAAAGGATATTATTATTATTGAAAGATAACAATCATATTAATTCTATTTGAAATAATGTTAATTATTATAATATTTGCTATGTGTTTTTATTTATATAGAGGATTCCTTCATCTATTTGATATTTATTATCACATTAGCTTAAAATATTCAAGGATGGTTATAATATTTTATAAATTTTTGAAGTTGTTCTATTAGTGTGATGTGAATGGTTTCCTTATAGTCTATAGTAAGTTTTTCCTTGGTGGAACAATATTTTCATACTTAAGCTTCTAAAATATATGGCGCCATTAATAAATGAGGTGATAGCTCATAAGTGCAACCAAGGATTGCAATAAAGAGGCTATTAGATAACATTGAAGTGAATTTTTAATTGAGATATTTGTGGCATAACTACAAGCTCTTCCCCTTACAAGTATAGTACCTAGACTTTTAGGGGTGTTTCCTCCTCAAAAATGAATGTTAATCAAGGGCTAACATTTCTATTTCAATACATTAGCTAGGAAGTATTTTGAAGCTACTTAATGGAATAATAACTTGGAGAAAAAAAAATGAAATAAAAACATACCAAATACATATTTCAAAAAATGGCGTTGCACATGTGTTGATTGAGCATAAAGAGGTTTTCCATCAACTTTCATATATATTTTAGTATAACTTGTAAAATTATTAGTATAACCCAACCTGCTATGATACTATGTTAGAAATTAAGATCTTAGGATACTAATCATTATAAACAAGATATAAAAAAAATAAAAATGAGAACCATACAAGCATAGATCTTACACATTACACAAGATATACATGTGGAAAACCCTTTCAGATAAAAAACCCCATAAAGCATCATTTTATTAAAAACACTTACAATAATGGTCTATTATAATATAGAATGAACCTAGGGAACACTTCTCCATACTTCCACATGGCCAATAATACCTCATATGCATAGCGATATAATTCACTATCAATCTCCAAATTCTTCACCTCTCAAATGAGAGAGAACCTCCTTAAATATAGGAGAAAGGGTGGCATAATACCTTAAGGGGTATAAGTCACACCTATTCAAAATAACCATTCATAAATAATTTGATAATATAATAGGTATTAAAATATAATTATTTCAAATGGGATATGCTTAATAAAGCATATAATATGTAAGGTTTAATAGCCTTATATTAGAAAATTATATAAATGTTATACTTAGGTATGACCCCTAATAACATTATGTTCTAACATTTTCTCCTTATATTTAGCTTTACCTAAATGCTTCTACCTCTTCAATACAAAGACTTGAATCCTTCTCAAAATAAATATATTTAAAATCACAAAATTCACTTAATGTTCTAGGGAATAAATTCTCAACAACAGTCACACCATAAAAATTAGCATCTTTGATCCATATTAAAAAGAATTGCCTAGACAAAAAGGTTTGTTCATTATCAAGAAAACATGTTTCCTTGCTAGTATTCACATTAACACACTATTTATATGAAGTAGGAGTTTCTAATTTATCTGATCATACATTTATCCCATGATTTAAAAAATTTCATTAAGCAAATCCTTGTATATCACAATTTCTTCACCATTCCTTATATTTGGATTATCTTCCTTGTAACTCTTTGTAATATGTATTCTATTCACAAAATAATTACCCACTATGTTTTTCCCACTACAACACACATCTTCATTTTCTAACCTACATGATTTATCCACATCTTCCTTTTTCTCATTTAGGATAGCCATAATAGTTTATGCATATTCCTCTCTCACCTTTTCAAGAAACAAAATCCATTCATATTTTGATTAGGCCTAGTAGGTTTAAAATCTTTGGTATGGAAATCGAACCCAATTCATATTTTTCACAAAATAAATCAATGCATAATGAATCCTTAGGTTTGTGACATGCAAGGATTTCATATAGAGAAACCATAAACCTTGTAAAAAATTAAATGTTCATACCATTTCATACTTTTTAATATCAAGTAGTGCTTGAAAAAGAGCTCTATAATCAACACTACATGTACATTTTTGATTAAATTCTATTGAATATATTTGTAGCCTTCCTTTTATAACTCATATGTATGAAAATCTATCCCGCATTCAACCATATTGCAACTAATTTTAGCTTCTAATTCATTTTATATTTTTTTATCCCTAACTCTTAATTTTAAATCATACTCTCCATCTTTAGTTAAGAATAATTCTCTATCATAATTTTCTTGGAGTCTTTTACAACTTGAATACTTCCATGGTCGTCTGAATATTACATCATACTTTCCTTGTCATAACAATTTGTTTTCTTGCCCATTCTAGATTATTCATCTACAAGAAAAATGTTACAATTATCAACACCTGGAGATGCAACACATTTCATTGTTGAAGAATTTAGGTATTCTTAATATCACTTGCTATAGAATATGATTGTTGGAGTGATGTAGGATTTTATCTCTCGATAAGAAAACACATCTCTTCAATAAACCTTACATTTTTTGGAATATCTCTCATAGTTTATTAAAATATCATATTAAAATTAGGGACCAATCTTCATCTTTCTAAATGTGAATGATTGCATCGATTAATCCATTCTTTGATTAAATTGATCTATAAATTATAATTTGAATTATTTATGTGAAGAAATAAAAAGAACTAAAACATCAAAGAACAAATCCCTTGCATCTTCTTTTAAGGACTACATAAATAGTTTCATGACAACATCATCTTCCTCAATCTCATAATCTCCCATTAAATTGCTAATGTTTAATTCTTTTTTACTCATTGTTTTAGATCTACTTACATTGAATTTGGGAAAATGGTCTTTAGAATCATTATGAATGGGATTTGGATGATTTGGGATATCATTAAAATTAATTGATTTATATCTTCTAGTATAGAAGGCTTTCTCTAAGAACATGATCTATCTTATTTTGTGCCTTGAATAACAACATGTGAATGTGTAGAGGGGTATCATAGTTGTTACCAAAATTTAACCTACAACTCAATTTGGTAGAGTTGAAACAGTTGTTACATCTAAGGTGAAAGGTAATTCAATAAATTTTTGATAAATCCTAATCATTTGCATTTGAAGTTTCAAGTGGAATTCAGTTTTTATTATGCAATGTTTTACAACAAAAAGAAATTATACAAATTGCATGATATTGTTGTATTTCATTCATGTTGAAGTGAAAATGTATACAATGGTGTTTTTTCATTCATTGAGATCAAAATAGTGCTTAAATTCCTACACAAGCCATGGGAATGACTGAATTGAATTAATACAACAATATATGCAAGCTATACATCTAAAGTACTAAAAAGGAAAAACACATGAGAAGAGATCATATCCATCATTGCCTTAAGGGTTGATGTTGATGTTGGTCATTCTATCTTCAACTTGATCCTTTTATCTTCAGCTCCTCTCATTCTTGATCTCCATATGTACCTATAGTTGATTGAAAGATTTTGTAAGAGCTCGGGACATGAAATCTCATCATATGTTTCATCAATAGACATATAACTTACAACTATGATGCATTAAATCAATTGAGACATTATCAAATAAATGCAAAAGAGCCAAATCAGATCCTCAAATGAGAGTCAAATCATCAGAAAGAGAATTGAACTTCACTATTTTTCTAACTAGTTTGTTCATTGTGCAGGTACAGGTTCATCTTTCATTTCATGATTCATCTCTTTTAACATTTCAACATGTGGAGAGAAATGTGCTTCCCACAAGGGTTGAGCCCAACATGCTAAAGGTTATTGTCTTTATCTTGTTTGCAACCATTATTTATGGGAATGCCATCAAAAGAATGAAAATTATGATACTAGACAGTTACCAGAGTGAAGAAAAATTTCATCAAAACTTGGAGAGCAATGCAATAGTAATGAATCAAGATTCAAGCAATCTTTTATCAGATAAGCATTTTCTCCTACTCTAGTAATTTTCTAGTGTCAAATAATGCCTTGAAATTTCAAGTATAACTATAGATTTATGATAGCAAAGGCAGTCAATATACAATGAAGCATAATATACAATACAAAGGAAAAGCTACCATTTACAAAAACATAATATGTAGCTTAAAGTATGCCAATGTGTATTGAGATAGCAGCAAAAGAATACTTTCCATAAAAGCAACCATAGCAACATTTCATTCTGTAAAAATAATGGTTGCTTATTGCTTTGAGCAATATAAGTAAAACGAGTGCAAGGCATATTAAGAACAGTCATATCCAATCTCACAATGCAAAATAGTCTTCAATCATAGTGGGCATCTTGACATATATAACAGTGACCTTTTTCATGAATTTTAGCATGACCCTAGGCATCAAAAAATAGTCCTTGCTATAATATAGTTTAGAAGGAAAGATAATATCAAATAGAAGTAAGCATTCAAAGATTCAGTCATAATGTAAGGAGGGCAGTCCTTTAGGCATGACAATCCTAATGAAGTCAAAGGATACAACTATTTAAAGGATAGAGAAGGACAGTCTTCATGTTCATTTGAGGTAGAGGACCTCAAGAAGATGACCATAGTTTTGATTACAATCTATGACAACCATAAATGATTGAGAAAGTCACATTAAAGGTCAATAAATGAATAAATCATCTGTATAATGCAAATAGAAGTTGTAGATTGAAGTCTCAAAACATAGTCCAGGGCAGCCTTCAAGGTATACGAAGACAATAAGATTTTAAAAATTCAAGAGATCACAATCATATGTGCAAAATCCTTCATGTAAAGACAACACATTCTTGAATGCAATCAACTCAAATGCAAGGTTTATGATAAATGCACAAAGATTGAAGTAAAAAATTTAAAGGTTTAATGAGAGATACCAAACCAAGCAAGCAAAGTAATATGGTGGATAGTCAAAAGCATAGTCATGTGACCAATGAAGGAGCTAAACTGTTATGTTAGCACATTTTTTTTAAACAAGACAAGTGATTTGCAGAGTTCCATATCAAGAAGGAAATGACAATCTAAAAGCCATAAAGAATAACAATCACAATAAAAGCTTTCACATCAAATACAAAGAACAACATGATAAACCCATGGGTCTTTACACAGGAAAATCAAGAAGATAAATCCATGGCCTAAAAATAATGAAACACAAAAAGAGAAGGATGGAGATAGGGTTTTTAATCAAACCCTCAAAAAAAATGTGAAGGGTTTTGTCTTCTTTTTATCCAGAATACTTCAAAATGAAGCCACGACCTAGAATAAAGGGGTCGAGCCAAATGCATACAACAAAATGAAGCTCAAGCATAAAGTTGTCACCATGATTGTAAGGAGAACAGAGAAATAAAAGATCTTTTTTTTTCCTTTTTTAACCAGTAAACCCATGAAGAAGACCTAGCACAATGTGCGTAATGTTAAAGTTTTGTCACATTTTGCACAGTGAAGAGAATACAAAGAAGGATCAAAGTTTTTTCTATCATTTTAGCTTAAATGAAGGCTCAAGGCTGACCATGAGTAATATACAGCAAATAAAGGAATGTTTTCATCATTTCTCTTGAAGGGAGCAGTAAAAATCCAAGAATACTTCAAGGTGAATGTTACATCCCTAACTTTAATTCTATTTTACTTTTTACTTTTGAAGTAATCAGTCGATGATTACGCATGATTCGATCATTTGATGTTTAGGAAATGTCTAAAAAAATCAATGTTTCATGAGCTATGTTTATTTGACTAAAATTGACATGTGTTTAAAAGTTGTCAAGAGGTGATGATTTCATGAGGATTATGAAATGATTAATGATACACTCATCTTGTATTGTTGATGGCAAGTTGCATTCAGGAAACATGTTTCGCCCTCAGATAAAGGGAGGGAGAGCATCATCAGAGAGAAGGATATAGATATAAGGATCAATCATATTACCTCCAGAGAAAGTAAGGGGAATATCACCTCGGAGATGGGTAAGTTAAGAGTCCCTAGAAATTCCATTTGAGAGTTGTTTAGGTCAAGCGGTTGACCTCGTTTAACCACACATGTCTAGGATTGTTAGTGGCATCACAAAGGTAAATAGTCTGTGAGGTCATTAAGTCTTGTTCTCCTCGTTTTAAATGGATTAGAAATAAATGGGAAACCATTTACTTTTATAATGCATAAGGATACATATATAAAAGCTCATGTGGATATAAATATATGTATATATATTCACAATGTATATGACGAGTACACATCGACATTTGGATATAAATATATATATATGTCCATCTGTGTATATAAATATGTGTATATAAACTAAAATAGAATAGTATATTTACTCATACAAATCTATATATATTTGATATATATATAATGATAATGATATAAAATATCATTAATATATAAATGCTTACATGCTAATGGAAGCATGATGAGTGATATCTAGAAATGGTTATATTAATGTTCTTGGTGATATGGCAATGACGCCCACATGCATATAGCAAGAATTTATAACCGCCAACTTATATTATTGGCACCTCTATGTGACATTGATATTCCTTTTACCATCCTCTTTAATTATGCTACATCCGTATGTTTTGTTTGGTTGTTAAGCGGTGGGAAGGAAAAATGATCAACTCATTGTAAGTTGCTATATAGAGTCCAACTCTTAAATGTTCTTGTGCCATTTGGCCACATATTTCTTACCACAAAGTGGCACGGGCTCTAACCCATCGATGATTCAAAGTTCCTCATTCTTAATCTGAGCCTTCTCCACGTAAGATAAGGAGATAACTAAATTTCATTTAACTATTTTTTGCTTGCCAGTATTAACGCAGTAACTATGGATTTCTAAGGGAATAATTCAAGGTGTGGGCAGTTACTACCATCGAGTAACTAACTTTTAAAACGAATTCTCTTATCAGCCAGCGTGGGGGGGGAAGTTGGAACCGTTTTTAAAGTGGGGACGACCTTGCCTTAGCGGGGGGGGACTCTCCTTGCATGGGGCACGTGGGCCTTTGGTCTGCAAAATAAAATAAAAGATGGTTGCTTCAGAATGGCAGGAGTACATCTTGCATTGTAGAAGACGACGTCGAGGAAAAGGAAGAAGTACTTCAACAGAAACTATTGACATCGACGAACTCCTTTCAGATTACTACATTCTATATCTACTCATTAGCCGCTAAGGGAATGAGGATAACTCGTTTTCTAAGAGCTTCCATTAAATTAACGCAGAAAGGATGAATGCTAGAGAAGGAGGAAGCTCGAGCTTAGTGGGAAAGACACTTTTTGTTGTGTCGTATCACAGGGAGGTTGTCATACTAGAGGGAAGCAAGGTATAACGTTTTGGTATAATTGGTATGATCACTCAGGTATGAGTCGGACCTTCTTACCTTGTAAGTTTCATCATGACTTCTGGTAGTCTAAGCTTTGCTTTGGAAATATAATTCCTGTGGGTAATGATTTCTCAAAGACTAGCGTAAGTCTTGAAATAAATGGAAAGTTGATAATTCTTTTGTATATAGATTGAGCTCAAATTTTATTTGTCATTACTATTTAAATTCTTTAGGTAGTCGATCAGATTATATCCAGCGTGATTAACAGTAACCAGAGATGAATATCTCAGAGGAGTGTCTATGAAATAGCAGGGATATTAAAACAGTTATGTTTTCCCAACATGAGAATAAGGTTTGAAAACGTTATCAAGCTTGTGCTAGAAACCCTACATCTAGAGCAATAGAGAGATATTGACCTTTTTTGGAATATCCAAGGTCGGAGTTATCATAACACTTAAGGATTTTAACAACTATGTTTTAGAATATTCGAGGTATTGAGGAAACCCCAGTGGTATGAGTTCATAATTCATTTAAGATGAAAGATAGTGAACATTTGATTATCAATAGGATTGTAAGTATTGATATGTGGATAGAACCTTTAGAATTATTTGATTGACGTTAGTCAAAGAATGGTTATTTTATAGTGTATTCATATTCCTAGAGTAATGAGGGATTATATAGCACCTAAGAGGTTTGGAGAAAACCAGAGTGCTTTATACTTGTGTTGTATTGTTATATATATTATTGAAATTGGGTTTCGAGATAGCAATGGGTAACTAAGAAAAAATGGAAATAGACCCTTAAGTCTATGTTAAAGTGGAAATAGACCCTTAGTCCTTGTTAAAGACTAAGATAGCTCTATCGATGAAACCTTGCTAGTTCTCTCATGGGACTTTTTAGATTAGAAAATATCATCATGATATTGAAGTAAGGAGATTGCAACATAGAAAAAGATTTCTTTGTAGGAAATAGAATTCCTCTTGTCAATTTTGTATTTACATGTTAAGGAAATGGGTGACCCACAAGTGTGGAACCCTAGATAGCCTTTGATAGCATCGGTTGCTTATGTCATGGTTCTCAAGAGAAAGAGAGATCTTGAAATTTATTGATGTTGATCTTGTAGCCTTTGTTGAACTTATTTTAGAACTATGTGTACAAAGGAATTTCGTTATTCCAATACTTGTTATCAATGTTGTAACCAACCTTGAGAAGGGGATGTTGGGAGACCGAAACTTAACCTTCATGTCTATTGTACTTGAGATTATTGTTATAGGTATATGCGAATACTTATATAAAGGATGATAATCATATGAGTTTATACCCTATCCTTATTTGAAGGTGAATAAAATTGAGAAGACAAGGAAGTTGGAAGCAATTTATTATCTCTTACGAATCTAACCTATTAAGGTTGAAGGTTTGAACTTAGTCGAAGTACTAACTACATGAGAAGTAACGACACTGATTAAGATATATATATATATATATACATATCAATGAGAATATTCCTTGAATATCATGCTTATTCATGAATATGAAATGTGAATTTGGGAAATGCTAAGTCGTCTGGGTAAGACTAGAAGTAATTGCTCTTATGTTTTGCTTCACTAATGCTATTATCTTTGGAGAACAAGGAAATAGGTAATGCTTATGTCAGATATGACATTGTATATATACATGTATATTGATTGACAATGAAAGGTTGAGAAACCATAGAACAAGACAAGAAGTCTTTATAATACATCAAGAGATTCTACGATAATGTTGAAAACTTGATTTAACACATCAAAGATGATGGGTATTGAATCTTGAGAGTAAAATGACAGGACGTCATAAACCCTAGATATTGCAAGGATGCAATAAGGGACTTTTAAAAGGTTTGAAATACCTAAATTTTTACATTGAATGAATATCCTAGATTAAGGATTAAATCTAAGTCAGGTTGGCTAGAATGGATTTTCTATACAGACTAGTTTGTGACTAGAGTTCTAAATAAAGTAAGTAAACTATAGGATGAGACAGTTCCAAGACGAGTTAGAGGTGAGTGTCTAGATGGCAAGACCAATCAGAATGATCATACTTAGCTAGAAGGGATCTAGAGTTGTATGGTCGATTGAGTTTTGTAGGACATATCCCTAGGACTGAGATGGAGAAACTTGATAGTTCCTTATATCTATACTCTTCGAGAAGGGCCGGGTTACTTCCAGTTTGGAAGTGCGCGGGGGATCACTTGAGTCCGTGGTTGGAGGAAAAGCACTCGGATGATGCTCTCCCTCTGTAGCAGTAGACTCTCCGAGGCTTGTGAAGATAGAGATCAACATTCCAGTTGCAGTGAACTCCATGTTCTGGCTTATGACAGTCAAAACCTATGAGGTAAAACTATTCTTTATGTTAAGTGTATCTTATGTGATATAAATGAATATTGTAAGGAATTATCTTGATACCAGTTATGATTATATTTGAATTCAAGTTTGAATTTTATCTGGAAAAGTTATACTTTATTCTTGTGCTTATGCAAAAAAAATAATAAAAAAAAAAATTCTCTCTTGTTTACTAAGTTGATTTACCTTCTAGTAAATTTTTGAGTTTACTTGTGTATTATGAGACGGTATGTTACAGTGAAGCCACGGCCACGAAAATGGGATACCCATAAATTTTGAAACATGTCAAGATTAAAGCATTTTTTGTGCAAAAGCAAATAGAAAAAATCTTCTTCTTTCTTAAAAGGTGCAGAAAACTAAACATACCACGAGGGTTTTGTGCCAAAGATTCTCTAGTAGAAAAACTCCAGGAAATCTCCAATTCAAAACTCCATGGCGGTGCCCAGACAAAGTTTGAAAAATCTTAAGTGAATGAAATGAAATGCAATATGCTTTGGAGCGGCGGGTTTTTTCACTTAGGGTTTTCTTTACCCTAAGTGACCAACCTCTACATAGGGAATTTTTGCCTTTATTTTAAAAAAACCTTTGTATAAATTAAATTGCTATGTATTAGGTGTTTTATATACCTTTGCATATATTTGCAAACTTTTCAAAGTTGCAAATCAAACTCAAGGTTGTCCTCTTTATTCTTGCAATTAACTAATAAATGTAAACATATACTAAAGAAATCAAGTTATAAATTGCTTTAATATATGTAATATGCATGCAATTAGGAAAAATCAACACATATTAAAGTAATTGTCAATTGGTTACTTTAATAAATGCTTAGATTAGTTAACTTCACCTTTATATCATGGAAAATCAAGAGTGGAGTTCAACAGGGGTTTTGAGCTTCATTTTCAGTTGGTGGATTCTTTTTAGGAACCTTTTTGGGTCGACTATCATGCAGACTGAGTTTGCAACTGTTTGAGCCTAGTTTACTTCAATTCTAACTCCCATTTTCGTGGGTTTTCATCTTTGCTCATGGGAGAGAGATTTGGAGATATTTTTCACTTTCAATTAGTTGCTAGTGCCACCTCTTGGCACCTTGGAGTTACCTATTGTATATATTGAAAAATACTTAGTGTTTTTCCTCAATTCTTGCATCTTTCCTTTGTATTCTGTAAAGAGAGATTGATTTTGTAACTCACTTTTACAGTTATTAATATATATAGCAGCTTTTACAGGTTATTTGATATTGTTACTTGCAGATTTTTCTTCAATTTTCTTATTGCAATCAAGTGTTAGCCTTCTCAGATTCAGGTGTTTTATCTCTATTGATGATTTAGATACAAATTTAATGAGTTTAAAATTTCAAAACCTTTAAATTTATTTCTCATTAATGGATGCATGTACACAGAAGCAAGTTTAGTCACAGGTCATAGATTGTGCTATAGATTTATCTTTCCCTTTAGGTTGAGAAAACATTATTTTCCTTCGTAAAGGATAGATTATCAAGCCTTTTTTGAAACACTTATGTAATTAAACTATCCAATTTGAGTTGTGAAAACAAATTTTATGAGAGATAGTTGTGAATCAAGTTGCTCATCTTTTTTATTTAGGTGTGTCACCATAGTTTCAGATTCAGTTTATCCATTAATTTCAAAGCCTTTCTTCCCTTCACCTTCAAGATTACCAGTTATTCATTAGAAAATCATAAGGGAGCTAGCCCATAATATGGAGATTCAGCTTCACTATGAACATACCCACAGGCTTGAAGATGTTTCAGGGTAAAAGCACAAACCTATGTCACTTTCGGCCAAATAAAGTAATCTGACCGGATTACTTTCAGCCGACCAACTTTCGGCCGATAACGTTTCGGCTGAATCCATGGGGCAGCCACATGGCCTACGTGGCTCGAACTTTTCAGGCGAGTTACTTTCGGCCGAAAAGATGTCAACACGGCGGCCATGTGGATGGACCTGTTCGGTCGAGTATATTTCGGCCGAAACGATATCGGTCGTAAGGGTATCGACCGAAAATACAGAAATAAAATTGAAAAAAAAAACCAGGCCCACTATTTGGAACGCTCGGGCGAAAGGATATAGGGCGAGAGCTTGTCGGCCGAGGTCATCAGCAACAGTGACTATATTTTTCCAGGTTCCATCTGGGGCCATTCATTGGATTGTTTGATTCGTCTTGTCTCGTTTGTGTCTAGTTTGAGAAATTTGTTGGCTATATTCTTGGTTAGGGTTTGATTGAAATGCAAAAATGAATTTTTCTGATGGATATTGGCCGAAAGGTATTGAATATTGTGATGTTTGTGATAAAGTTGAAGGAAATATATAAAATTGGGCATTGGAAAACTTGTAATCCTTGTAATGGCTTGGCTGTGAGGACTCATTACCTTTTCAAGATTTTGAGTCATTTTGTGTTAAATTTTCCCCGAAGATCGGTTCAAAATGTGTGTTTCCTCCTCCAAATTTGAAGAGTTCAAACTTTTAGGCTCTCTTGCCTGTAAAACAAGAGAAACAGATAAGAATAGAGAAAAAAGCTTACTCGCAGAGAGAAAATAAAGATTTCTATTCCTAAAAACAAAGAACATTTCTGCCAGAGTGATTGTTGAACAATAAGTAGACCACCAGGGCTTAAATTTGACGGTCGACCTTACCTGTCAACAAATTTTTTAATGATGATTATCTATTCAAAGGTTCCCTTAAAACATTATGATATACCTTAGTGTAAGTAAAATTATCTATAAATCAAATATATATATCATTATAATTCTATATAAATTTTGACAGTCTATCCAAAATCTCTCTTTTCATCTGATACAATCTTCTTAAAATTTTGATTGTATTTTACGGAAAAAATCTCTAAATACGGTCATATGACCATCAAATTTAAGCCCTCTAGACCACTGATAATGAAAGAACCTGATTTGGAAGTTCCATTAACCTTTGAAGATACTCATCTCATTTTTGTGGATCTGATTCAACTTGAATCATCTACCCTACCTGCAAAAAGTAATGTTGTATAGAAGTTAGTCTAATATGCTTTTATAGAAGAAAAGAAAAGCTGTGATATTTAACTCATTATAAGTCAAATTTAGTTGCCAGCATCCATAGTCATACAGATTCATAAAATGTATGTGTTCAAGATCAGCAATTGTTGTTGCAATGCCCTTCCATATATTGTTTATGAGGTTCAAATAGGTCCTCTAGAAGAAAAAGCTATGCACAGTTCTTCTCCCTTTGTGGAATTTTACATAACCTCTGGAGCATTTATCATCCTTCATTGTCCTGATAGTCATTCTTACTTCATCCCTTGTGATGTTTTTTCTAAATCCATGGCTTCTTGGCTAGAATTTTTTCTTCCAACCACTATCTCACACGTTTTCTCATTCCTCTCTATACATTGGTTTACCCAATCATTAGATAAAACATTCTTTTAGAAATCGGATAAAGCTTTGCATTTTTTATCATAATCTGTATATGCTTAGTTCTTGATCTGTATTTGCTTAGTTCATATTTTCAAGATTGTCTTGCATTTGTCTTCAGCCGAGAATGATTGCTAATGAGATTTTATGAATGCCCTTCTCATAGCACGTGCCTCTACTTTCTTGTATATTCTAGGATATCTATACTGTTGCCATTGTTTCTTCACATTTTTGGATTGCACATACTGAGTTGGATGTAGCCATGTCAATTTTTTGGATGGTTTTGATTCTTTGATGGCTTTTGTGTGCTCTTCATCCATCAAATGAGAACCCTTCAAATAGAAATGGTATATTTGAATGAAGGCAGAGATGTTCCATTGGACGCGTGGCGATTGATTTGCATTGTTGTAATGAGAATAATGGAAGCAATCCTAAGTCTTGTCTTGCTGTAATGTATACAAGTGTTGGGTAACTGGTTTGTGTTTGATTGATTATATTCCCTTAAATAGCCTAGGCTATCTCTAATGAAAACATACACATATATATGCATACACACATACACATACATACACACTTTTTCTAAGAGTTGATCTAGAAGAGAAATCCTCTCCTTGTGATGAAACATGACAACCATTTACTTGGTATTTGCAAATACTTCTAGTTTCCAAATCTTAAGGAAGAATAAAGTAGACAACTATTCATTAGGTGAGCAGAAGAGAAAAACCTCACTATGCATAGGGATGAGTCCAAACATGAAATACTAGAGTCCATGACCATAAATTTGTTTTCCCAAACCTGCAAACTCACCCCTTGACAAAGCATAAATCTATTGTAGACTCCAAGGTACTTCATAGATAGAGGCATTAATTTATGAGCTACACAAGTCTTACTCCAAAATCTTCTTCATTACCATTCATTCTTTGGCCATAGAGCTAAGTAACCTGATTGTCACATTTATATTTTCTAGAACACTTGTACATTTATCATATTACTACTACATTTATAAAATTAGTTAAATTAGGTAACTGGTTTGTGCTTGATTGATTATATTCCTTTAAATAGCCTAGGCTATCTCTAATGAAAACCTATTTTCCTTCATGTTTTTATGAACTTGATTGATCCTACTTGACTTGGTTTAATTTTAGGGTTTCTTCTTCCTATTAGGGTTTTTTAAATCTACCCTTTTTTATGTTTAATATTCAAATTTGGAAATCTTTAAATATTATCTTGATTCATTACTTTGTCCTTTTATATTGGGGTTTTTGAGATTTGTTGTGAAATCTCTTTATACACCTTAACTAACCTTAGCCAGTCCACTAGTGTTTCATTTTCAAATCTCATGTCACTAGTATTTCTAATTTTTCCAATTTGAAAGTATATTTTTAATCTTTATTTTGATATATTTTGGTTGTACCACAAGTCAATTAGGATCCTAATCTTCCACCCAAGAGTGGTTTTCTAAACCTTAGCATGACCCAAACCAATGATCTAATGATTTATATTCTTATGTGTATGTATGTATGTATGTATGTGTGTATGTATGTATGTATGTATGTATGTATGTATTATATATACATACGTGTACATGTGTGTATGTATGTATGTATGTATTATATATACATATGTGTACATGTGTGTATGTATGTATGTATATGCATATATATATGTATGTACATGTATGTATATGTGTACATGCACATATATGTGTATGTGCATATGCATGTACATGTATTATATATACATATGTGTACATGTGTGTATGTGTGTATGTATGTATGTATACACATATATATGTATGTACATGTATGAGCATGTACATGTGTTATATATGTATGTGTGTATGCATGTACATTATTGTATATACATATGTGTATGTGTGTATGTATATGTATGTACATGCACATATATGTGTATGTGTGTGTATGTGTATGTGTGTATGTATGTATGCATGTGTGTACATGTGTGTGTATGTATGTATGTATATGCATATACATATGTGTACATGTGTGTATGTATACATATGTATGTACATGCACATATATGTGTATGTGTGTATGCATGTATGTATGTATGTATATGCATATATATATATGTACATGTATGTATGTCTATGCATATATATATATGTATGTGTGTATGTATGTATGCATGTATGTACATGTATTATATGTACATATGTGTACATGTGTGTATGTATGCATGTATATGCATATATATATATATGTATGTACATGTATGTATGCACATGCACATATATGTGTATGTGTGTATGTATGTATGTATTATATATATGTGTATGTGTATGTGCGTATGCATGTACATGTATTATATATACATATGTGTACATGTATGTATATGCATATATATGTGTATGTACATGTATGTATGTGGCATGTATATATATATGTAGAGCGCGCAGTATGTATGTATGCATTTGAGCATAAGCATGTGTATATACACATACATATATATATGCATGCACATGCACACATACACATATATATGTGCATGTACATATATATGTATATACATACATTCATACACACATACATATACATACATACACACATACACACACACATATATATATGCATGTACATACACACACACGTAGATATATATATATATATATACATGCACATACACACATGCACTCCCACATACATACATGTGTACATACAGATATATGCACATGTAGATATGTTTATATTTTATTCCTAAGGAATTTATTTCAAAGAATTTTAACTTTATTAATTTAATATGTTTTAAGTTAGATCGAAAAATTAAGGAAATGTTAACCTTTTTATAATTTAGTGTTTGATTTAAAAAATAATTGATTACAAAGAAAGGCTAGATCATATGTGACCAATTGTAATGAAGAGTATTTTTTTATTTTGATCAAAATTTTAGTATAGAGTGGTTGAAAGGATAAATATTTTTTTTCCATATTTACTCTTGGTTGAATATTACATGCATGTCTATGATTTAATAGGTTCACATAGCTCGATAGATATAAAGTTTGAACTAGATCTCATTAGATACATTTAAATTCAAAAATGTTTTCTAGTTTTGAAACTTGAAAATTTTACCTTTAATTTAAATATATATTTTTTTAGTTTTGAAAAAATTTCAATTTAAATTTGTTTAGTTCATTATGTAATTTTGTTTTAATGATATGCAGATCTCTATCTATTTATATATATCATGGCTGATGAGGGATCTCATCATTCCCCTCGTTCTGAGCAAGAAGCTCAAACTAGATCAAATATATTTCAGGATAGTATTGCTAGATTGGACAATGCTCTAAAATGTTTAGAGCAAACAATTCACAACTCCCCCAATTTGGCTAATCGAGATAGATTAGTCACTATTGGGCACGAGATTATTAAGATGATTGAGACAATTCGATCATACAATCCTTATGATGAAATCAACATTGAACAGTTTTATTTTTCTCTTGCCAGGAGTGTTACTGGCACAGTGAAACATAGAGAAGTTGCCAAATTAGTTTCAAGTGAAAATGTGTTATCCATGTTCCCATTTTATAGAGGAAAAAAAAAAATTAGAGGATATGTGGTTACGAGGTGTGAAGATCCTCTTGTTGCGCCATTCATATACCCTAGATGGTTGGCAGCACATCATAGATGGCCTCACAATGATGAGCTGCCATTGTATTTTGTCAAACAGTTATATGCAGAATTTCATTTACATATAGAGGTGGACTACACATCTTATCTTGAGCATGTTGGCCAAGGTAAAGGCCGTTTTTCTGACAAACCACAGTTTAGACCTTCAAATTTTCCACCGCCTGTGGACAAGAGGGCATTAGTTGGCCCAAACCTTTTGGTTTTACCAAAACGTTTGGAATTGGCAGCAGCAGGGGAGGCAGCAACAGGGTCCACTCAGAGTCAGATTTTTGAAAACATTGCCTCTATTACGACGCAGATTGATCAGATTTCATCTGATCGAGTTGGTAGATATTTATTACGCCCACGGATCAACCTTCCTCCCACTGAGGCTACATCTGCATCGTATGATCCATTTATTAGTGCCGATCTACCTACTCTTGCAGATGTCGAGCATATGACCCACACGACTCTGCGTAATACGTGTAGACTCTCAATTTTGGATTTACTAGCAGCATATCAGGTTATCAGTGAGGACCATGGGATTGCTCTTGACAGGGTACCAGAACTTTATTAGACAACGATATCCTCATACACATATGAGCCACAGGGTGGCAAATGCAGCTCAGGATATTCCACATCAGCCTACAGAATCCCATGCACATCATGTTTTTGTTGATCCTTTAGCTTGTCTAGGTGGTCGTCAGGATGTTACAGGTCACGTTGAGGCTACTGTGACACCTGATCCTGTCCATGGGACATATAGTTGACTTCTTTTTGCTACTGATACTGTACATGCTACAAAGCCCCCTACGATGTCTTTACATTCTCGTGATCTTAGTGACATTGGTAGAGCCATCAAGCAGGCACAACAGGTACTTTCAATTTATAATTTAAATACATGTATATATTTTTAAAATTGTGTTCTAAAAAATTATGTAATGCATTTTTAAAAATTCTAGGGGTTTAACTCCTGATTGAAATTGTGTACTTGAAAATTTTAAGTAGTATGGTGATTTCCCAGACTTTGGAAATTTGGAGCATGATGGCGATCCCATGCAGTATGCAGATGAGGTACATTTAAATTTAATTTTAAAAAACTAATTACTTGATGTTTAAGTTTGAACACATTGAACTCAAGTACATTGTAAAAATTTTAGATAATTTTACATATATATGTGTACTTGAACACATGCAGGGGTTGGGACGAGGCTCAGGACACAGATCGGGAGATATTGGATCGGGACATGGATCCACACATCTTGGATCAGCAGAGCGATCGGTCCATGGATCGAGGGAGAGGTCGAGGGAGAGATCGAGCCATAGATCTGATGATTCTATTCATACCAGACATCCCTCTCTTTGAGATTTTTTTTATAGTATTACATGTCTGAGATCATTTTATTACATGTTGGAGACACTTTTTATGATTTATGTATTGAACATTTGGACGTGTTACATACTTATGTTTTATGGTACACATATATATACTTGTTATAATTTACATGTCACATTCATACAGTTATGTTTTATGGTTTGAATCTAGGTTTGTTATATACGTGCATTATTATGGTTTGATGAACTCACTTACATTACATCTATAAATACATCGTGCATTAAATTAGTTTATGGTTTTATTTATTTAGCAAGGAACAAGTACCTTTATTTAAATTTAAATTATGGTAACTTGTTCAAATGCACTTGTTGTACATATAGATAACTTTACATTGTGAAATCAAAATGTTGGACTCCACTATCTAATGGTTGCTATTTGTAAATTTAAAAAGATGGACATGTACATGTAATTAATTTAAATAAATAGTTCAAATGAATTTGTCTTTAATAAATAGGTCAAGAAATAGAAAAAATTGAATGCAAATATGCTTGAGATTAATGCTATACATTTTAAAGTAGAACATAAAAATGCAATTGGAAATAGATGATAGTTAGATTGAATTCTTTAAAGCTCTAAATGTTCATTTTTAAAGTCAGTAAAAGTTAAATACATTTAAATTGTGCATATATCATGCTCTACATTAACCTAATTTCTAATTCCATATAATCTAATACACATGTTCATTTGAATGTGCATGCAAAGAATTCTTGAACTAGATGATGAGCTATACTTGTGTCAAGTTGAATGTAAATGAAATCATATATATATATATATATATGTTTGAAAGTGTTCACTTAAGAATGAACCATATAATTCAAATAAAGCATGCAAGCTATAAGTGGAGTTGAATGTAAATGAAATCAAATTTCTAGTCTTGAAAGTTTAAGAATTCCATGTGGAACATTTATATATATGTAATTAGAAATTGATATATATATTTAAATCTTGAAAGACATGCACATTTAATATTAAATTAAAAATTGATGACAATTCTATATAAATTAAAAATTGATCAAGTAGATCTAGATCTTCTTGGATGACAATTCTATATATAAATTAAAAATTGATCAATCCATATTTAATTGTACTGGAAAGATGGACCAAATTACATACATGGTCTCAAGCTATACATGGTAAACAAAGCTAAATTGATGCCAAAATGTAGCTATCTCAAGCACCCCAAACACCATCACTATGATTCACTACAATGTTCATATATTCCAATGCACCTTAAGGTGAACAAGAAAGGCCAAACCAAGACAACCTGGATACAATCTAACATTAACAAAATGGATAAATAATTTAGTTCTATACTTAAAAGATAGGAGCTAATATTCTTAAGCAAATTTGGATTTTAAAGATGAAATCAAATTATAAGGTCAAGTGATTTTTTATTAGGAGATTGGATTTGAAATGGATGATAGTCTAGATTAAGGATAAGGTCCCTAGATGTTGAAAATTTTGGGTGATGACGAAAGGACAATATGATGTATGGACTAGATTGAGACCAAGTAACCAAATTTTGATGTTCAAGTGATGCTTTTTTATTATTAAGGATGGAGAATGGATGTACTGTTGAGATGGATCTAGATGGATAATTTTTAAATGATTCTAGGATGAGGGATGCTTACCTGATGAAAATAATAAAATTAGGATGTGATGATTAGGATACATGAAAATCCAAATGATCATTTAAAATTATTGAATGTCGTGCATTAGTAATGTATAAAAAATAAAGAAAACTAGAGACAACATTTATGTCTAGATTCTTCACCACTCAAACACCAAATCAACTAGATAATTTTATATAAGTTTGTGGAGTTGAATGTTCAAATGAAATGAAAGATTTGAATGTGAACTTAAGAATTCCGCAGAACATAAATAAATTTAAATGCAAAATTGGAACATAGACTAGGTTTTGTACATATTGTTGCACGTATATATATTCAATCTAGCTCATGTATATAGGTGGAGTTGAACAAATATTTAAATTCAAAGATTTGAAAGTGAAAGTTTAACAATTCCATGTGTCAAACATAAAAATTTACAATCAAGGAATCTAGAGAGATGATATAAAGGAATTTCTAGAGATTCTCAAGAGTGAACTTAAAAGAATGAACCATGTCCAACATGTAAAAATGCAATTGGAAATTTAGATGATTTAAAGGAATTTAGGCAAAATGTAAATTAAAACATTTTTAAAGTCACTGGGTTTTGTATCAAGCATATATATGATCTAACATACATGTCACATTCTAAAAAAAAACCCATTCTAAATCATGTCACATGTCCAATCAATACAAATATATATTATCTAGATTTGGAGTCATAAATGTGTACACATGTATCCAAAAAACAACTTAAAGCTCCTGGTACATAAAATCTGGATCCTCTCTATCTTTAATTAGGCAACCTCCACTTTTGTTTGGCACGTCCTCTTTTAGGTAAAGTTTCTAAATTTATTTTTGTTGCCAAAACTAAGTGACTGTAATGTAGAACCTTTTGTCCTGGCCTATAATCAACAAATATAATACCATTTTTATCTATCTTTATTTGCTGATAATATGTGCCTTCAATAATGACTGATCCAATGGGATACTCTTGTCCATCACCATCTGTCATCGATTCGAACAATTTGCTTTTTGGTTGTGTACATCTTAGTAGATAGTAATCTACACCTTCCGCATTTTCAGGATATGCAACTATAGCGAAAATATCTCCTGTACACACACCACATATTTACATATTTAAGTAAATTATACATTTAAAAGTTGTAAAAATTTATATTTTATATTTGAAACTTACTTAAACATAGAATATATATATATATATAATTTAAATCTTGATTTTAACTAAATTAATCAATTTGGACATACCTATAACAACTAAATCAGATACACGTTCGTAATCAGCTGAATATAGTGGATCATAGACATCAACATTGTCATCTTCAACAAAAGGAGGCATTGATATTAATTGTTTCATTTCCCATTGTGAAACATACCCATCTCTAATATTCTCACATTGATCAATATTTGCATTGTCCTCAATGCAATCAATACAAAAACATGATTTTTCTCTCACATTCATTGCATAAGGCCTACTACTCCCCGTTGTCATGATTTGATGTAGATTTCTAATACCATGAATTGCTTGACAATTATAAGGATTTGATCGATCAATATCTGTTTAAATTCAAACTTGAAAATTCAATTTGAAATCATGTATGTACTTGAACTTTGAAATTCAAATTTTTAAAACAAATTTTGACTAGACATACATACCTGTAACTTCCCAAAAATACCGTGTTGTATGTTGAGTTGCAGCAGAAAAATGACTTTTGCACCATTCAACAATTTCATTTGCATTCCGTATGGCATTACCTACAAGTTACACACAAGTTGGCACAATTTGTCACCTATTACTTTCAAAGAACTTAAAAGAAAATTTAATTTAGTTAAATTAAATATATATACATATCTAATCTTTTAAAAAGTATGAAGCTAAATTGGACATACCAGCAAGTTCATGTTGATGAAGTGCACGCTTCACACATGCTCTGCTCCATCGTGCTCTCCTTTTCCATGTCCACTCTCATAAAAATTCCACAAAAAATTGGTGTTGCATCTAGCATGTTGACTGCTTAACCAAACAAAGGCTTTTGCAGACTTAAATTGTCCTGTGAAGTTACAAATAATTAAACACTTGAAAACCAAATTATCTTCAAAAAACAATTTAAGTCTCAAAGTTAAAAGTAAATATAAATTAATTAAAAATAATTTAAAAACCAATGTACTTACCAGCACATCCATCAGACCATATCCAGTGTTGTTCTTGATTTATGCCACGTCATCTTAGGTCTTCAAAAAACATTTTGAAACAATGAGCTACATAGCTTCTATCATGATTCGTATCATCACTGATATAAAAGTGAACCTCTTTGATGATAATTCTATCATCTTTGCTACTTTGTATTCCATCGACCGCTAACTCTGCATGCCTGTAGCAAACTTGCACGAAGATTGCAACTTGCTCTGAATGATAATATTGACTTTGAATCTCAGTTTGAGGACTAAATGTATAGTTCTCAGAGAAATCTACAATAGAGAGAATACAACCTAGTGGAAAACAATTCTTTGAATAACGAAATTGCTTAGATTGTCATCTTGCACCATGACAATGTTGGATATGTGGATATATGATATTGCGAAATTTACTCATGAATTCATTGTAAGGCAATCCACTCTCTTTGAGAACAATTTTTTTGGCCTCAACTCCTGACTTCGTTAAGTATGTCTCATATTCAAATCTCTTCCAAGTAACTTGCATTTCATTATTGTCAACATGTAAAAGATTCTTCAAATCTCCACAATCATTACATACATTTTTTATACATTGAACGTTGAATTCATCCGAATTTTCTAATTTTTCACATAGAAGAGACTTCACAAATTGTGTTGTGCTTCCAGGGATGGCTAAATTTCGATCAATTGTTGCCATAACTTTTCTATATGATTGTAGGTGTAGATCAAATTCAACATGATTTCGACAACAAGTTTCACATACTTTATTTATACGTACAAATGATGGTCGTAGTGTTTCAAACATCCTTTGACAAATCTTCACATTTAAAAATTCTTGTTTAAATGCTTCAAAAATTTCACTTTGTGTTGTATCTATAAAATGTTTTGGATGAGAAATTTTTGTACCATCATCACCTATTATTTGTATAGTATCCCTTCTATTGGAAGAAACACGAGAGTGGGTGGTCCAATATTCAACAACTTGTTTCTTTACATCTTCTAAAATTCTATCTTTTTGAGGAACCCTACAAATATTTACCCAATTTTTCTCAATTTTTCCATCTATTTCATCTCTCTTTTCAATATATCTTTGAACAGTTCTCCTAGAAACATTTAGTAATTCAGAAATTGCTTGAACTTGTCTTCTATATGATAATTTCTTACTAGAAATTACAGTCATCAACGCTCTACGTGCAACACTTAAATCACTAGACCGACTCTTCTTTTCAATACATTCTAATGCTTCTTGCAGGTTTTCAACAATTGTTTGTTTTAAATCTGATGACTTTTTCCTATTATCAACCCCTAACAACTCCAAAACAGGGGTCATTTCTTTTCATCTAAATAACTTTGCAATTAACTGTGCTCTTCCAATTAGAGATTTCTCTTCAAAAAATTCATCCCATATTTTTTTAGAGTGTAATTTTAATGTGCTTTCAGATAACATATCTTCAGATGAAATATTATTGAAAAGAGAATCTTCATCCATCTCCATCAAATTTTCCATACCATAGTCCAAAACATTTATATTAGTACTAGGTTCAGTTTGTTCTTGTACCTGTACGTCACCTTGATCATCAATATTTTCCATGGGTTGTTGTTCAGTAGATGTTCCTTCATCCGCTTTTCTCTTTCTTTGTCTTACTCGTGTTCGATCATACTTCCTCGATCTAGCCCTTGGATTTGCCATCACAAATTACACTCAAATTTGAATGATTGCCTACATACAAATTTGTACACACATAAGCTTTCCATGAAACATGTACATGTAATATAGCATAAATATTTTAAAAAGCTTGTAACTAGATGCAAAACATAAACATAAAATATTTAAACAAAAGTTTTTAATAAACATAAACATGCAAAACATAAAATATTTTTAATTGAATAATGAATATATTTCTACACATATTTCTTTGATGTTAATATTTTAATAAAAAAAAAAGTGAAAACAAACTTCAAATGCATTTTCAATAAAAAACATAATCAATTAAATAAATTAAAGATCAATACACCTTAAAAATATCTCTCCTCTTCTCCAAATGCCTTTTTTTTTGTCGAAATAAGTCTTGTAAATTTTAGAAATGATAAACCTTCCAAAATGTTGAAATAAATCTTCTTTAATCGAAAATAGTCGAGAAAATTTTGAAATATTTGTTATTTTTGAATTTTTTTAATTTGATAAATTTGAAAGAAAATAACTTTATTTTATTTCATTAGTTTTCACCGAGTACTTATCGGCCGATAATTTCTGATCGATTACTTTTCGGCCGATTCATTCCCGACGAAAGGGTTTCGGCTGAAACTTTATCGGCTGAAAACATCTAGTTGGCATCCTACATGGCAGCTTACTCATCATTTTTCAGAATTTTCTGAAACATTCATTTTTGGCAGAGTATTTCTCTAGTCAGATTGATTTTTTTGCAAAAAATAAAAATACCCTTTTGTAGAGCTTGAAGTGTAGAATCCAAATATAGAATTTTTATAATATTTTGATTAGTTTTGATATCTTTTATTTTTAAAATAATGCAAGTAGGTTTTAAAAATAAAAAAAGAGGCTGATTTGATATTAAAAAAATGATAGTAAAGTTTATTAAAATGTTTTAAATATTATATGAGGCATAAGAGGAGAGAGTCTACTTCAAAAGGGTATATTTTGTTTTTTGAAAATGATTGAAAAAATTGAAATTAGTTGACGGCCCGTGAAAACTGTCAAATTCTGACATGTTTGACTTTAAAACGTTATTACGAGAAAAATATACATCAAAATGTGATTTTTTTTTCCATGCACAAGATATTGAAATTACCTATTTGGAAAAAAAAAATAGGGAGAAATGAAGTTTTTTTCATTTTGTTTCTTGACGGCCCGTGAAGTCACTCTTTTATGAAATTTTCAGCATTCCAAAATTTGTCCTTAAATTGATAAAAACATAATAAAAACATTTTTTTTAAATTTTAAAAATTACAGGAATAAACTACACCAAAAGTTCTACATTTTATTAGTTTACACCATTTTGAAATTCAAAACATAAAGACCACTTTTATGTGATCGAAGTTCAGAATTTTTTTTGCTGTTGGCCGATTCCTTTATAAAGTGTGACACAGGTTTGTGCTTTTACCCATCTCAATCCACACCTTCTGGTCTCAGATTTGCAAGTTTAGTACCAGTATTTCTAGCACGTCTCATGCCAATACTTTAAATTCCAAATCCAAGAGTTCAAGCAGCTCCAATGGGAACAACTCATTCGTCATACGATCCAATGGTGGCAACCCATTGAGTCTATAACAACACAATGACATACCAATGGTTGCACTCAAAAGTTTTCTTATTTTCACTGGTGAAGATCAGACTACATCAGTAGAGCATATAAGGGATGTAGCTTCACTTTGTGGAGTCCATCATGTTACACAAGAGAATGTGGCATTAAGACTTTTAGCAACATCATTAAAAGGAAAAGCACTACAATGGTTTAGAGGCTTACCTGTTAATTCCATTGCAACATGGGATGATTTGGGAGATAGATTCAATAGGCAGTTTTTCAGACGAATCAGATCATCTTTCCCTTGTTGAGAAAATAACAATAATTAAAAGAGCTCCACAAGAGCAGATGACTGATTTCAATTTTCAATTTCAAAGAACCTGGGATAGAATCCCAACAATGGTAAGACCTTCACCTAATCATGCATTTTTGTATTATCTCGAAGCATTAAACAGTGATATTGTTGTAATGATACAATCTATGGGTGGAGTTACATTACATGGAGTGTTTGACATTGCTATTAGAGTTGAGAACAATCTTATTCAAGCTAGTAAAATTGCACCAAAGCCTCCTATGCCTATTTTCCCTGATATTTAGCCTCTAATGTCTATTCAAATACCTCCTATTGCCCCATTACCTATTGTTCCAGCCTTAGGCTATCAAGCAGCTATTCAAAATAACATTGTTACAACACATTCAAATTTACAAGAGCTTAGAGGTACCCAATAGGAAATGGAAAAATTGCTGAAAAATACACGCTGTGGAAAAATACCTCCTACTTATCAATGGAAAAATTGCTGAAAAATGTTAGCAATGACTTAGTGAGCCTTAAGAAACAACAAGGTCAGAATTTCAGACCTTACCAAGCACCATTCCAAGCAAATAGACCACCTTATCAGCAGGGATAACTTTAAGAAACCCCCCCTCGGTGAAGGTGTAAAATCCTCACAAATCTTTCCTTTTATTTGAAAAAAATATTAATTTTCTTGGCAAATCTATGCATATTATTAAAAAAATTATAAAATCTTAGTGAATCTTAATGAATAATTGGAAAAAATAATAATCACAGTGGTGAATCCTAGCGAATAATCACTAAAAAGATTAATTACAATGGTGAATCTCTCCTTTAAAAATTTGCATAGTTGGTCATGCAGTTCCCCCATATTTTTTTGTTTTTTGTAATATTGAAGTAGGGGCCCAGGGGCGAAAGCCATTGGCGAGGTCAAGGGGAAATACCCCTTATGGGGGTCAAAGGGGAAAATCCCCCTTGTGGGGGTTGAGGGGTCAATGCCCCCTTGCGGGGTTCGGGGACAGTGACACCAACGCGCTCCTATCACGATACAAGCAGGGTCGAGGGGAAAATCCCCTCACCACCAAGCATAAATTCACTATCGAAAATGCATTGGAGCACACAGGGATTAAGCATTTTTTTAATTTCTCACTTTTAAAAAAAAGACTATGAAAAGTGAAATTGTTACCATCGATTAGCTTTTTAATCAGATGGTTGCAAGTTGATTCTGCGACCTATATGCACGTGTCTTTTAAAAGGCTTGTTAAGGCCCGTAATTTATTTTGGGCCACATGGTTAAATATAATCCTATGGCTCAAAACAAATTTCGGGCCTCAACAAGCCTTTTAAAATGTACGTGCATATAAGTCACAAAATCAACCTACAACCATCCGATTAAAAAGCTAATTGATGCCAATAAATCAAAGCCCTATTCAAGGCTAAAATATCCCTAAAATGAAATGGTAATTTATTATTAGTGGCGATATTGCCCCAAAATTAATGGTAGGAATATAATATTACTGGTGAATATAATTAATATTTGTAATTACAATATAAACTACTGGTGAATCAGTTCCAATGATGCATCGTTTAAAAAATAATGCATAGGCAAATTAATCGAGACGAAATTAATTTTTTGTAAAACCTTGGCGATTCGGCATCCTTTTTAGCTTGTACTATTTGCTATTTCTGGAGGTCTTGATTTCAATTATTCGCCAATTGGCGAAGATTCGCCACTAAAGTTTTCCCTGCAAGCTGATTACCAAGGACATAAAAGAAATTTCAATGCTAGGCCTAATCAACCATATAATCAAAATGTTGTTAACTCTTCAAAAGAGCTTGTACCTGTGTAGAACAATTTGGCACAAGATTATGTGTGGTGTTATCCATGTAATCAGCCTCATAACTAGGCTACATGCATGAATGGAGTGGTAAATTAGGCTCTTATGGTACAAAGCAATTATGTTGCTTTTGAAAATGCAACATAATGATCTTGATGTTGCCATGATGAACTAGCAAGGTAATGAATTTTGTGGAGTAAATAATGTACAAGGACAAAATCAATCATCTACCTCCATTGCAGCCAATACAAGATCAAAGAAAAGGGTTGTTGACCTAAGATAGCAAGCTATTTCTAAGGATCAACAAGCAGATAAAGACCAACAACAAGTTGGTAAAGATAAAGGTCAGATTTCTATAGCTCAACAAGGGCAGATTCAGCCTCCCACTTCTCAGAACATTCAGATTTTTCCAAGAGGACAAGCTCAAGCTGCTAAGGAATAGTCAAAGACTCAATCACAACTTTTACCAGGACAAACTCAAGTTGTTGTTCCCAAAGTGCAGCAAAATTTTAGTACTCCAACATTTAATATTCTAGATCACATGAAGAAAGTTGCTGTTATTTTTTCAATGATTGATGCTTTACAACTTCATAGGCAAAAGGATTTATTGCAAGAGGCTTTGGCTAGAATTTCTATTTCTCACAAGTCTACTAAAGAGCAGCCTAGAATTCTTACAAATAGTTCAGAAAAGAGTTAGCAGCTAGCCCAAGAGGTAAAGCCACCTTCGTTTTATGTAAGTTTGATTATTGGCGATAATATAGTGCATAACTGCATGATTGACTTAGGAGGAAGCAACTTCATCATGCCTAAACAACTATTGGATAAGTTAGGATTGATTTATGATCCATTGTTAATGGGGGCAGTCCAATTAGATGGTACAACCATTAAATTTTTTGGAGTGATTAAAAGTTCACCCCTTATTTTACATGCTTGTCCAAACTTCTCAATCCAACAGGTTATTTATGTCAGTGAATTACCACCTTTCTTTGCTATTTTCCTTTCTAGAGATTTTAAAGAAAATTTGGGTGGATATTTATCATCAGATTGGTCACATATGTTTTTCAGAACTAGATATGGCACTAGAGTGACCATCAAATCAAAACCACAAGCCAAAGATCATATTGAGCCTTATGTCCCTAATCCTATAAATGCAAACCTAGCTATCCATGAGCAGGAGGATCAATCCATGACCCTAGACCCTAGTGTAGCTATTGAGGGAATGCCTGATATAAATTTAGATGAGTGGGCACCCGAGAATCATGAGGTTGACCCTTTCAGTCATATGGACAAAGCAGGTTTGGGCATTTACATGATTCAGGAGCCTGATGTAGTTGTTCCAAATATGGTCAAAGATGAAAAACAACTAGAACAACAAGATAATCAACTTTGGAAGTTGTATTTTGATGGATCAAGAAGTAAAGTGGGTGCTAGTGGAGGAGCCATGCTGATTTCACTTGATGGAGAAAAGTATTATTCAGCACTTCTCTTTGCTTTCAGTTGCTCAAACAATACTGTTGAATACAAGGCACTAATTTATGGCCTAGAGTGGGCCAAAAAGAAAGGCATAAAGTGTCTAAAAGTATTTGGTGATTCTGAATTGATAAAAACTAAGGTAAGAAATCTAAACATAACAAAAAATGATTTTCTTAAGTTGTATAAGCACAAAACTTGGGATTTAATTGAAGAATTTGATGCTTTCAATCTGTTGTCTATTCCTAGAGATCAAAATAAACAAGCTGATAAGCCTATTGCCATAGGATCACAATTTTATATTCCAACTGACATTCATAATATTGAGGTACAACAGTATGTAAAAGTAGTTGTGAGACCATCTGTACCAGATAACAATGTTAGTTGGTAGGTTTTTGACAACGATGACCAGATTATTAATTTTCTGATGGAGGAAGCAAAGTTTTCTATTGGAAACCAACAAAAGTTTGAGCAGCAATATCACAATCATATTTTGCAACTAAAGTCCAATAAGCTACCTAAGGGTTTGGTAACCTTAGAGTCAATTTTTAACACTGATGATCAAGTTAGAAAGGATAAAAGCAGTATAACAGTGAAGTAGGAGCACTATGAACCAATTGAAATATTCAGAGATAAGCTCCTCAAGCTCGGTAAGGTATGTACCAAAGAGGAACAACAAGATTTTATCTTGCTTTGCTAAGAATTCAGTGATATTTTTGCTTGGGAGTATGGAGATTTAAAGGGTTTTAACCCTGAGTTAGCCCAACACACCATTGAGTTGGAGCCTAATGCAAAACCAGTGAGGCAGAAGCAAAGGCCTCTAAATCCCAAGCTAGAGCATCTCATGAAAATGCAATTGAATAAACTAATTGAAGGTAACATTATCTTTCTGATAAAACATACATCTTGGGTTTCTAACTTGGTATATGTTAGGAAAAAGAATGGTGAGATTAGGATGTGTGTTCATTTCCATGATCTAAACAAAGCATCTCTCAAAGATCATTACCCATTGCCTTCAATGGAGCAGATTTTACAAGTTGTTTCAGGTTCAGAAAGGTTCTCATTGTTGGATGGTTATTCAGGGTACAACCAGATTTTAGTAAAAGAGGAAGACCAGTTCAAAACAACCTTTACTACCAAGTGGGGTACCATGGATTACAAAAAAATGCCCTTTGGTTTGTCCAATACAGGGGCAACCTTTCAAAGAGCAATGGACATGGCTTTCAAAGGCCTTATTAATAAGTTTGTACTTGTCTATTTAGATGACATTACTGTATTCTCAAAGAAAGCTAACAAACATTTTGATCATCTAAGGTAGATCTTTGAAAGATGTAGAGAGTACGAGGTTTCACTTAACCCAAAGAAGAGAATTTTTTTAGTCCATGAGGGGAAACTTCTTGTACATATTGTTTCAAAGCATGGTATCACACTTGATCCAAAAAGAATCACAACTATTTTAGCTTTACCCCTGCCTGCACATAAGAAAGGCTTACAAAGCTTTCTAGGCGGGATTAATTTTGTTAGGAGGTTCATACCTAACATTGCAGCATTATTGTAGCCTCTTACAACTATACTAAAAAAGAACATTCTTTTCAGCTCGACTAAGGAAGGTAAGATGAGTTTTGAAGAAATCAAAGAGGCCCTTGCAGCAGCCCCAACACTTATTAACCCAAATTTTGATAAAAAAAATTATATTATATGCATTTGGGAGTGTTGACACAATTTCCGCCATGCTTTGTCAGTAGAATGAAGAAGGATTAGAGCAGTCTGTGGATTTCTGTAGTCAAGTTCTCCATGATTATGAAGTCAAGTACTCATTTGTAGAAAAACATGTGCTAGTTGTAGTAAGAAGCCTTAAGAAATTTAGGCATATTCTCTCAAATAACAAAATACAACTGTTGGTTGCCCATCCAATAGTCAAGGATTTCTTTCTCAGCAAGGACATCAATGATAAAAGAGCAAGCTGGATTACAAAATTTATGGAATATGACATTGATATTAAAGTCATCAAGCTTGTTAGAGGCAAAGGCCTATGTGAACAACTTGCTGGTAATGAAGAAAATAACAAAGCAACTGATGAGCAAGCTGCAACAGTACTCAATAACGAAGAACAAGATGTTGTTCCAGTTTCTTCAACAAATTGGATTCAACAAATGATTCATTACTTACATACTGGTGATTGTCCTGAAGGTTTGGACAAGTCAAAATGAAGGTATTACAGGCTTCAAGCCATCCCTTATGTTGTAATTGATGGAATTTTGTACAAAAGGGATTTTCATGGTGTTTTACTTAGATGTGTTGAACCAAAATAGATTGAGAAATTTTTGAAAGAATTTCATGATGGGCCCTTTAGAGGCCATTTTTCACCAAGAACCACAACTCTAAAGATAATGAGAGTTGGATAGTATTGGCTAGATTTATTTAAAGATGCCCATGCTTGGGTCAGAAAATGCATTAAATGTTCAATATTTGCAAGAAAGCAGAAGCTTGCAGCCTTGCCTCTACGTCCAATTCAAGTGGAGTAGCCTTTTGGAAAGTGGGTACTTGATTTCATTGGCCCCATTAACCCACCTTCTAGTGCTAGGAATAAATGGATACTAACAGCTACATATTACTTTACGAAGTGGATTGAAGTAGTTGCACTGAAGGATGCAAATGAGACTTCTATTTTGAATTTCTATCAGGACTTGGTTTACAGGTTTGGTACCCCAGATTCGATCATTCCTGATAATGCATTAGCATTCATAGGTTTAAATTTTTTAGATTGGTTAGTTAAGAACAACATTTATCTAAATACTTCTTCAAACTATTACCCTCAGGTTAATGGATAGGAAAAGTCTACTAATAAGAATTGAATCAAGATCATCAAGAAGACAATCCAAGACAATCAAAGAACCTAACATGATAAACTGAAGTTAGCCCTTTGGGCTGATAGGATAACACCTAAGAGAGCAACAAGAAATTCACCTTATGTTCTCACATATGGCAAAGAGGCTAAGATTCCTATCTCAGTTGAACTACCTAACTTAAACATGATCAAAGAACTGGACTTGCTTGAAGAGGAACCTATGAAAATTAAGATTCAACAACTAATGGAGCTAGAAGAAATGAGAAAAGAGGTATTAAGGAATTTGGAGATTCATCAAGCTCAGATGAAAAGAACATTTGACAGAAAAGCAATCCCAAGAAAATTCAAAGAAGGAGATCTGGTATTTAAATGTGATGAACTTAAAAGCGAACCAGGTAAACACACAAAATTTGATGCCATGTGGGATGGCCCATACAATATCACAGAATGCAAACAACATAATGCATTCCAACTCTCAAAGCTGGATGGAGAGGTGTTTCCAATCCCTGTCAACGGGATTCACCTCAAACGGTGCTATTAAGGATCAAAGTTTGCAGATGTACATAGTAGAATAGTGGTTTTCAGTTAATAAGTGCCCATGGCATATTCCATTTCAGTTCTATTTTATTTTTCAATAAGTGCAAATGCACATGTTTGTTGGCCCTATCTTAAATAGAGCCATGCTAAATTTTTTTCTATTTTTTTGTTGTTGTATAGTTCCTAACAGTTGAGTTAGAATGGTTTCAAGAGTTTGAGGAGGGGAGAATTTGATTCCATGCCTAATGGATTATTAAGGCAACTGGTCTAGCATGCTTAGTAGGAAAGCATTCAACAGAAATCGCCAGAAATGTTACCAAAATTTTACCTACAACTCAATTTGGTAGAGTTGAAACAGTTGTTACATCTAAGGTGAAAGGTACTTCAATAAATTTCTGCTAAATCCTAATCATTTGCATTTAAAGTTTCAAGTGGAATTCAATTTTTATTATGCAATATTTTTTCAACAGAAAGACATTATACAAATTGTGTGATATTGTTGTATTTCATTCATGTTGAAGTGAAAATGTATCCAATGTTGTTGTTTCATTCATTGAGATCAAAATAATACTTAAATATCCCACACAAGGGGTAGGAATGAATGAATTGAATTAATATAACAATGTATGCAAGCTATACATTTGAAGTTAAAGTAAAGGAAAAACACATGAGGAGATCATATCTATCATTGCCTTGAGGGTTGATGTTGATGTTGGTCATTCTATCTTCAACTTGATCCTTCTATCTTCAATTCCTCTCATTCACGATCTCCAGATGTACCTGCAATTGATTGAAATATTTTGTTAGAGCTCGGGACATGAAATCTCATCATATGTTTCATCAATAGACATATAACTTACAACTATGATGCATTAAATCAATTGAGCCATTATCAAATAAATGCAAAAGAGCCAAATCAGATCCTCAAATGAGAGTCAAATCATCAGAAAGAGCATTGAACTTCACTATTTTTTCTAACTAGTTTTCTCATTGTGCAGGTACAGGTTCATCTTTCATTTCATGATTTATCTCTTTTAACATTTTAGCATGTGGAGAGAAATGTGGCTCCCACAAGGGTTGAGCCCGACATGCTAAAGATTACTGTCTTTATCTTGTTTGCAACCATTATCTATGGGAATTCCATCAAAAGAATGAAAATATTGATATTAAACAGTTACCAGAGCGAAGAAAAAGTTCATCAAAACTTGGAGAGCAATGCAACAGTAACGAATCAAGATTCAGACAATCTTCTATCAGATAAGCATTTTCCCCTGCTTTGGTAATTGTATAGTGTCAAATTATGCCTTGACATTTCAAGCATAACTGTAGATTTATGAAAGCAAAGGCAGTCAATATACAATGAAGCATAGCATACAATACAAAGGAAAAACTGCCATTTACAGAAACATAAAATGCAGCTTAAAGTATGCCAATTTGTATTGAGATAGCAACAAAAGAATACTTTCCATAAAAGCAACCATAGCAACATTTTATTCTGTAAAAATAATGGTTGCTTATTGCTTTGAGCAATATAAGTAAAATGAGTGCAAGGAATATTAATAACAATCATATCTAGTCTCACAATGCAAAATAGTCTTCAATCACAGTGGGTAGCTTGACATAAATAACAATGACCTTTGTCATGAGTTTGAACATGAGCCTAGGCATCAAACAACAGTCCTTGCTATATTCCAGTTTAGAAGGCAAGATAATATCAAATAGAAGTAAGCATTCAAAGATTCATTCATAATGTAAGGAGGGCAGTCCTTTAGGAATGATAGTCCTAGTGAAGTCAAAGGATACAACTATTTAAAGGATAGAGAAGGATAGTCTTCATGTTCATGTGAGGTAGATGACCTCAAGAAGACGACCATAGTTTTGATTACAATCTATGACAACCATAAATGATTGAGAAAGTCACATTAAAGGTCAATGAATGAATGAATCATCTATATGGTGCAAATAGAAGTTGTAGATTGAAGTCTCAAAACACAGTCCAGGGCAGCCTTCAAGGTATAGGAAGACAGTAGGATTTTAAGACTACAATAAATCACCATCATATGTGTGGAATCCTTCATGTAAAGACAACACATTCTTGAATGCAATCAGCTCAAATGCAAGGTTTATGATAAATGCACAAATATTGAAGTCAAAACTTCAAAGGTTTAATGAGAGATACCAAACCAAGCAAGCAAAGTAATATGGTGGATAGTCAAAAGCATAGTCATGTGACCAATGAAGGAGCTAAATTGTTATGTTAGCATATTTTTTTTAAACAAGAAAAGTGGTTTGCAGAGTTCCATATCAAAAAGGAAATGACAATCTAAAAGCCATAAAGAATGACAGTCACAATAAAAGCTTTCACATCAAATACAAAGAACAACAAGATAAATCCATAGGTCTTTACATAGGAAAATCAAGAAGATAAACCCATGGCCTTAAAATAATGAAACCCAGAAAGAGAAGGATGGAACTAGGGTTTTTAATCAAACCCTCAAAAAAAATGTAAAGGGTTTTGTCTTCTTTTTACCCAGAATACTTCAAAGTGAAGCTACGACCTAGAATAAAGGGGTCGAGCCAAATATCTATAGCGAAATGAAGCTCAAGCATAAAGTCGTCGCCATGATTGTAAGGAGAACAAATAAATAAAATCTCTTTTGTTTTTCTTTTTTAGCCAGTAAACCCATGAAGAAGACCTGACACAACACAAGTAAGGTTGAAGTTTTGTTACATTTTGCACAATGAAGAGAATACAAGGAGGGATCAAAGCTTTTTCTATCGTTTTAGCTTAAATAAAGGGTCAAGGCCAACCATGAGTAATATACAAAAAATAAAGGAACATTTTCATCATTTCTCTTGAATGGGGTAGTAAAAATCCAAGAATACTTCAAGGTGAAGCCACGGCCAAGAAAATGGGATACCCAGAAATTTTGAAACATGTCAAGATTAAAGCATTTTCTGCACAAAAGCAAATAGGAAAAATCTTCTTGTTTCTTAAAAGGTGTAGAAAACTAAACATACCACGAGGATTTTGTGCCAAAGATTCTCCAATAGAAAAAATCCAGGAAAGCTAATGTTCAAAACTCCATGGCAGCGCCCAGACAGAGTTTGCAAAATGTTAAGTGAATGAAATGAAATGCAATATGCTTTGGAGCTGCAAGTTTTATCACTTAGGGTTTTCTTTACCCTAAGTGACTGACCTCTAGATAGGGAATTGTTTCCTTTATTTAAAAAAAAACTTTGTATAAAGTAAATTGCTATGTATTAGGTGTTTTATATACCTTTGCATATATTTGCAAACTTTGCAAAGTTGCAAATCAAACTCAAGGTTGTACCCTTTATTCTTGCAATCAACTAATAAATGTAAACAAATACTTAAGCAATCAAGTTATAAATTTCTTTAATATATGTAAAGTGTGTGAAATTAGGAAAACTCACAACACATATTAAAGTAATTGTCAATTGATTACTTTAATATATGCTTAGATTATTTAACTTCACCTCTATATCATGCAAAATCAAGAGTGGAGTTCAACAGGGGTTTTGAGCTTCATTTTTAGTAGGTGGAGCCTTTTTAGGAACCTTATTGGGTTTTCTAGACTAAGTTTGCAACTATTTGAGCCCAGTTTACTTTAGTTCTGACTCCCCTTTTCATGGGTTTTCATCTTTGCTCGTGGGAGAGAGATTTTGAGATATTTTTCACTTTCAGTTAGCTACTAGTGCCACCTCTTGGTACCTTGGAGTTACCTATTGTATATATTGAAAAATACTTAGTGTTTTTCCTCAATTCTTGCATCTTGCCTTTGCATTCTGCAAAGAGAGATTGATTTTGTAACTCACTTTTATAGTTATTAATATATACAACAACTTTTACAGGTTATTTAATATTGTTACTTGTAGAGTTTTCTTCAATTTTCTTATTGCAATCAAGTGTTAGCCTTCTCAAATTCAGGTGTTTTATCTCTATTGATGATTTAGATACAAATTTAATGAGTTTTAAATTTCAAAACCTTTAAATTTATGTCTCATTAATGGATGCATGTACACAAAAGCAGGTTCAATCACATGTCATAGATTGTGCTATAGATTTATCTTTCCCTTTAGGTTGAGAAAAAATATTTTCCTTCATAAAGGATAGATTATCATGCCTTTTTGTGAAACACTTATGTGATTAAATTATCCAATTTGAGTTGTGAAAATAGATTTTATGAGAGATAGTTGTGAATCAAGCTGCTCATCTTTTCCATTTAGGTGTATCACCATAGTTTAAGATTCAATTTATCCATTAATTTCAAATCCTTTCTTCCCTTTACCTTCAAGATTACCAATTATTCATTAGAAAATCATAAGGGAGCTAGCCCATAATATGGAGATTCATCTTCACTATGAGCATACCCACAAGCTCGAAGATGTTTCAATGTTTCACTAGATTGTTGAGCACATAAACTTAGCATCCGGGTGCAATCAATTTCCTTCCACTTAGTAAGTTTTCAAGACTACATAGAACAACACCTTATCTCGCCAATTTATTAGCTTTGTTTACATACAAGGGTTTTTTTTTTTTGATAATATAAGCTGCATTTATAGGGTGCAATACACTTAACACATAAAATCCATACAAGAAAGAGTTCATCAATTCATAGTAACAAAATAAAACCTAGTAACAATAGATAGATAAAACACAGTCACAACAAAAAAAAAACAAAGCAAAAACCCCCAGAGAGCAAACAAGACCCACACCATCACCTAGCTAAGTTATTTCATTTCTCCATGAGGAATTTATAAACATCACCACTACCTTACTATATGGGGATCAACCTTAGTCACATTCTTCTTTACTTCCTCCTTCAGCACAACAGAGAGAGTGACCACCGAGTGGTGGATAAATTTTATGGTGAAGCAGGTTAGCCTATTGACTTTCCTCTCCAAGGTGTAAACATGGGCCTACAGGCCTTTGTAGTCTTCATCCTTAGCAGAATTCGGTAGATTGGTCTCCTCTTCCAAAACCTGATGATTGGAGGAATCTAGAGTGGACTGCTCCAGGATCATCATGTTAGGTCCTGGAAAGTGACTCGGTCCCTTAATATACTCCTCAGTTTCCTCCACGGTGTCATGATTGTTGTTTGCACACTCATTGTCATGTTTAGAACTGCTTGAAATTTCATCAATGTGGACTTCAGGTTCTTGTTTTGCTAACCGATTAGACCACCTGACATTGACATGTTCCACACTTGTATCCATACCCATGTCCATCAAATTTTCCTCCTCCTCAAAATATTTGGTATCATCGTCACCCTCCTCATTTTCAATGGTGGGTTCTTCCACATAGAAAGTAATGCCCTTTTTCTTTTTTTGTTCAGATTTGGCCTTACCAACCTGTTTTCCCCCTTCTTAGTTGGACCATTTTTAATTTGCACAACCCAACAGCAACATTAGTCTGAGCTTTTCCATGGTTCCCATTTTTCTTTTTGGTAGGTTGTTTGGGTTTAGTGTCTATGGGGAGCTGGTTGGGAGGGATGCAAATTTTCCTCTTTGAACCAGTGATAGTAGCAGGGGAGGGTTTCAAGGGAGTAGATTTAGAGGGTTCCGGCTCCTCAACCCTAATGGAAAAAATAGGTTTCGGAGGGCATAAGGCTTAATGTAATTGATACAGGTGGAGAATGGGCCTCTGCTAAATCAGGGTTTTGAATTTTTGGTAGCAAGATCCAAGGTCTCTTTAACAAAGCTTTTAAGAGACGATAACAGAAAGAAAGGGAAGCTAATGAGGAGCTAATGATAGATATGATTGAGAGGCATGTGGTAAAAATAATAGCATTTGAAACAACCTTCTAAAGTAATGTATTCCATTAGGACAAGGCAAACCTGGTCCCAAGGTGTGGGGAGCTTACTCCTATTGTAGTTAGCATGAAGTTTTGAATGATGTCGGTTCTCCTTGAAGAATTGTTGCATATTGTCCATATGTTGCACCTTCATGTGTTTTTTGAGTTTCTGCTTGATGCAAGAAATCCCAACTTTTCTTTGGCTATCACCTCTTCAATCACTTCAAACAAAATGCTTCCAAGAGTCACCCTTTGATTGCACCAATTGTTGGTGAATTAAGAAAATATTTTTTCATCATGACCTTTTAGGCATTCCATTAGAGGGGCCAAGCCCCCTTCAACATAGATGTGCCACAATAGAGTTTCATGCGGAAACTCCTCACAAGATCCTGGCGCAATCCTGACTCTATCACCATCCATCTTCAAATCTAGAGAAGAATGAATGCTAGTGGAAGTGATAAAATTAATTTTTTTATCAAATTGCAAAATGGGCAGGCAAAAGGAAAGCTTTTCCCAAGATAAACAGTCCCAATAGATCTTCATACCTTGCCCAATTAAGAAGATTGGATCTTCCCATGTATGATTAGTCTTTTCCAAGAATCCTAGGCTATCAAAGCAAGTCCAAAGAGTGATAATAGAGGACATTGAGGTTGATAAATTAGCCATCATGAACCCAAAGGTCATTATTATAAGGTCATGATTAAACATTAGTTTGGAAGGGTGTGAAATCATATTGGTTAGCCACCCGTTTGAAATATTTAAAAGATCATTAATAACATGATAAGCCTCATACACATGACTTATAACCATACTGATCCAAGTGTAAGCACGGGTAAGCAAAAGGTACAAGTCGGATTGTATCCTTGTCATTCATAGGTTCTTGTCCATCTCATTGTTATTATTCCACCACAACTTACTGAGATTGTTGGTAATTGGAAGAATAATCCAGCCAGCTCAAGAGGTGTTAGCACTCATCATTAATGGTAAAAAAAATTTGGTCATCAAGGATCAATCCTTGCACATTCGTGTGAAGGGCCTCCAGATTCCTCCAACATCTTGAAGAGTTTCAAGAAGACCCAATATTGGCCAAAGAGTTGACAACTTTATTGCCTTCTCTAAAAATGTAAGTTTATTTCTTTCAAATTTAGTGAGAATGAACTAAAATCAACCCTAATATCCCTAACATTTCATCCCTAAAAGCTTTTATTAGTGATGGCATCAATCACATATTTGGAGTCCCCCTTAATATGCAGAGACTTTAACCCAATAGAGACAAAAAATTTGACCCCACTAAGCAAATCCCATGCCTCTGCTGCCATAGAAGATTGAATCCCTATTCCTCTAGCATAACTAGCAACCATTATTCCATCTAGATCTCTGATGATGCCACCAATGCTAGCAAGGCTGGGATTGCCCTTAGCAGCACCATCAAAATTGAGTTGCATGGATGGATATAATTAAATTTGGTTTCATGAAGACTTGGATCCGCATGTACTTGCATGTTGTATATTTGTGAGTCTATTATTTGAATTGAGATTATAGAGGTTTAAAACATGTGGTTATTCTAAATGTGTAGTGGATTCATATTTACATGTGGCTTGCTACTCTTTGTAAGTCACATTTTTTAATGGTTGTGTTTTAAGTTTTTTATTTAAAATCTATTTTTTATAAATATATGGAAGAATGATATTCAAATTATAATTCTTGAGGACTCTCTAAATGAGGGGTATATTGTAGATTTAAATACATGCTTTCAAGCATTCTTGGAGGAAAATTCATTGTTCTTTGGTTCTTGACTTGTGGTTGTCTAGAATTGTGGATTTATCATCATTTTGGATCTGAAGGTATTTCTTGAATTTAATATTCATGTCATGTTAAAAATATACATTTTGTCTCTATTTTATTACTTATTCCTTATTCCTCCTAGTTGTAACATTGCAACATGGATGTAGATGTATGGCTAAAATGTTGAATTAATCACGTTGTAAAGCATATTATAAAGTTGATGGTTAGAAATTCTTCTTCAAGGTCACACAAGAAGAAAGAGGAGGCTTTGGGTACCATAAATATGTTGACCTTCAAGTTTCTTAATGATGCTTATCATGATTCCTTAAGTGGTTTTGGATCACTTTCAATGGTAGATTTATCGGGGATTTGGTTATGTTTTGTGATGGGTGATCTTATTGGTAGATGGCATTGTAATGAAAGATCTTAATTCATGATATGTATGAGAAGTGAGAGCTTTTATAGTTATTTTGATTTATCCATAAAGGATCCTTTATATTTTTTGAGGATGTAAAAAATGTGTTGCTATTGAGAGATTTGGTGCACATGGAGTTGTTGGTTATGATATCTCAACTTTAGATAAATGATCAATACTTTAGAGATTAGTGTTAATTTTTCATGAAAGATCCTAGATCTATTGTGGGACTATATACATAATGTTGATGATTTTGAAAAAATATGTTGATTAGAGATAGATCTTTGATGAAGTTATAAATTATGGTGTCATACACATGTTCCTAGAGTATATATTGATCATGAAATGGAAGCATTGACTATGATTTGAAGGTAGTCTTCTACTATTGACTACAATGATCAATTTTCCATGAGAGAGCTCCTAGATATTGTGTTGGTCCACTTGTAGCTTGGTTTACATAAGATGATATGATCAAACATGTACTTTAGTTGCTAGACAAATATGGACGAGGCTAGAGATATCTTGGGTTTTAAGATCAAATGTTGGAACAATGAATCTTTTGGCATGGTTTCAATAGGAATATTGAGGAGCCCACACCTAGGTTTGGACATGAGTTCAACATACTCAATGAAGAATGATATGTTAGGTATAGCTTACCCATTTTTCAAATGCATTTTATTAATGTTTTGTTTTCGCATGGCTCTTGATTCCAAATGTCAATTCTAAGGATTGGTTGGAGAATTGAGTTGCATTTTCAATGGCTATGTATTAGAGTAAAAGGGTATTTATGCAATTAATTACATATGTCCCTTTTCACTCTAGCTACTTAAGCTTACTTAGTTCATGTGCTTTTTTGTATCTCAAATCATATGATTAGGACACATGTCATGCGCTACTTTTATCCTCATCTAGGGTTTCTCTAGGGTTAATTTTTTTCCTTTTATAAGGATTTTTTATTGTATTATCCACAAGATAATAGTGAGATTGCACATTCATAATGTTTCATTTCTTTTTTGAATCAGTCAGCTTGTGGCCTTCGTAGCTTTATTTTTTCTCTTTTTCTATAATAGATGTTTGATTGCAAGTAATCCTTGGGAGCAGTAGGGTTAAGGAATCAACTCCAACACTATGGGAATATTCCTTGGGTGTGGGAGTGGATATTTGGTATGATCTTCCTTTCAAATGAGAAAAGTGCATATTTTCATGTTTTTTATTTGTTTTATTGTGGTTGACCTTGGGATTGAATGGTTAGATGATGAGGAAAATTATATATATGAGAGAAAATCTACTTTACACAACTATAGAACTTAGTGGTCTTTACAAAAGGATGTCGTCTACCATATATCTCTATGGTTTGTCATTAATCATAGCTAAAACTTGATGCATATGTTTGGATTAGGGATATTTTTAGTCCTAATTAGATTGTTATGTTTGTGTCTAACATGTTGGTGGCATCTAGTGTTATTTCACTTGTTTTATACTAATAGTGTGGATATTATTGGGGCTCTTTAATCTTATTTTCCATGTGATATGAAGAACTTAGAAGAGTGAGTTTATTTTGGCATGGAGATTAAGAAAAAGAGAAAAAAAATTACATTAGTTAGATGAAGTATACTAATTTGGTTTTGCAATAATTCAATTTACAAGATTGTAGATGAGTAAGCTTTCTTTAACAATATACGAGACAAAGAACATGAGCCACATCCTATATGTGAGTGGAGCTAGTAGTTTGATATGATTTGCACTAGACTACACATTGCCAAAATAATGGGAGTCCTAAGAAGGCATATGTGTCTATTTTGGACAGGGAGCATTGCACTACGATGTAGGTCTCCAAGTACATATTTATATAGTATTCAATTTTTTTGCTACCTTTCAAAGGACATACTTTATGCAAGACCATGGACATAGATGGATTTATGGTTGTAGGTTGAGTTAAGTATGTGGATAGTCGAAGATCTATTAGTGGATATATATTCACTATATTTTATAGTGTGGTTGGTTGGATGAGCAATGGTTAAGATGTGATTATTCTTTCAACTATACTTTTAGAGGCAAATTATGTGATAACTACTCAAGCCTAGTAGGATTTATCTAGCTTTAGATCTTGTGTTTGAACTATGGCATATAGGACATAGTTGTGATCTATTGTAATAGTTAACATGTCACCAATGTGACAAAGTACACTACTATTCATGTGTGGTTGATGCACATAGATGTGTAACTCTAAATTTTTTTGTTGTGTGATAAATTATGTGAGCACATAAAATTTTATATGGTGCAACTTAGCTATGGGTTTTCAACCACTAGTGGTTAGTTAGTTTTTTTGGAACCCCTTATATTCTTTTGCAATATGTGCATTGTAAAACTTGTAAATTCTTGTAATAATATGAGATACTATTGTAACATCAAAATCAACAAGGTATGATAATATTTTAAAATTGTTCATTGATGGATCCTCATAGAAAGGGGCACCCCTTTTGGTTAATCCACAAGATTCTTATAAACCACTTAGCAATTGCATTAGGATTTTTGTAAGTGAGCATCTATGGCATGTAGGATTTGTAAGAGAATATATGACATAGTAAGATGTGTAAAGTAATCTATGAAGCATGTAAGAACATGTAATACTAGGGGATACATTATGGACTTGTAAGAGAATAAATGATTGTCTAATAATAGCCATGTGTAAGAGTGTGTAAGTAACTAGTGCCTCATGAGGGGTGCTTCAAGATTAGTTCTGACACCTTTGGTCATGGTGGTCAAAGATATCTTGAAAAGGCATTAAATCCTATTTTGGATTCCACTCTCTTAAAGTGGGACATGGGAAATTTTTCTATGGTATATGGGTGCTATATTTTGGCCCATGGTATTATATAATGGCAGTTTACTAAGCCTCCTTAAGCCTATATATTAAGGGCTTGGGATGAAAATTGTAGCAAATAATTTGTGTAGGGTAATTCTATGAGTTTTGTTCTAGGATTAAAAGTGTGATCTGATTGAAGCATAAAGGCTTTGATATCATATTGTAACGCATTGTTTTTCAATAGTATATTGGGTGTGTATGCCTTGAAGGTTAGGTTTCTCCCAAAAATGTTTTTCTTAGGTATATTTCTATCATTCTTGTTCTATGGTTGTTTTATTCTTCTTCTCTCATTATTGTTATTTTATAAGTGTTGTTTTACATCCCAAAATGTTGCTAAAGTTTTCTCAAATCAAATAACTTGTAATTCTCCTTGTAAGATTAATGTGTAAAGTGTATGCATATTTGTTTCTATCAATATCCAACCTTTGTTTTAATTTTAGATACTAATGGAATGTGGGAATTTCTCCTAACATTTCATTATTCCTACTTGTACCCTTGTTATGAGTTGTCTCACTTGGACTAAGTCTTCTCTAGTGCTTGGGTGTGATTGTCACATTGATATGTATGCTACCTTTTATGGATTGAGGTGACAAAGCCTCTTTAATTTATGTGTACCTTTTCATATCTTTCATGTGAGTAGAATTGTTTTTGTGTATTTTTGTTGTGATTGATAACAATAGTAGTATGTATTTGTGCTTTGTTACATCATTATATTGCAAATGCTAATAAAAAAAATGTTTGGCATATTTTCTCCCATTTTATCCTTAGTAATTTTTGGGCATTACAACAAATACATTAATCAATGTCCTATTTGACATATTTTATCCTCAACCATGACACATACAAATTTGGAGTGCGTGAATCTTGATTGTTGAGTTTTAGGTGGTGTGATAATAAGTCGGTTCCACACATAAGGAGTCTTAAAAGTTATATTGATATGTCCTTTCCTAATTGATTTCTCCAAGGGAAAGCTGGAATTTTTTCGTATGAAGGTAGTCCTTTGTGGGCCCCCCTTTTTTCTATAAGACTAAGAAGGAAAGATTTAATTATTTCTTGTGCTTCCAAGGATGCTTGGTCTGGTCCAAAGGAAGATTTGAAGATCTTATGATATCATTGATATTTTGTGAGATGGCCTAGATTGCACTAGATGGTGGGTCCTAGTTTATTCCTACCAATCTAAAAATCATTTGACAAACACTTTGAATCTTTGTATCTATCAATATCATTGACCTTCTAGTAATGGATCTACTTGTTAATTTTCCAAAGAAGGGTCAACATTGGGAGTTGTGAGAGAGGGATGCTATGTGGCGACATTCAATTTCCAAGATGGTATGTGGGTACATTGGATGATGTTTTGAAACCAATAATCTTCATTGTCTAAAGATTTATTTTCCCATTTGGGGATACCTTTTGATGAGGTAGGCCATGTGGCACTAAGGTGAATGTTCAATGTTTTATATGGCAAAATGGGGAAAGTTCTTTATTGCTGTTTGGTAGATGTATGATTTTCCCATTTGTTATTCCCCAATCTTAGGGATATCTTTGGCCAGTTGGCCTCCCATATCCATCTTGTATCTACAAATAATCTAGCAAAGCTATGTTTTCCTTAGTACACCTATGGCATTTTCTAATTGGTTGTTTCTTCAATCCTTATGCTTGTTGATTGACATTCAAAAAAATGCTCTTGAGACCAACTGAATGGTCATCATGGAAGCGAAGAGCTTTGGTGAGTGATTAATTTATCGAAAGTTTTCTATATCCTTGAAGGCTTTGCGCGCCGTGTTGATTGAACTCATGGGTTAAGTGTGTATACAAATAGAAATAGATAGTGTCTTAATGTGTTTGATTATGCTTTGATCACCTGATTCATTCTTCATGCAATTAGTTGTGTCCTTCCACTATGGCAATGCGAATGATTTGAGGTGATCTAGTATAAGCTTCCATGCATCTATGATTAGATGGTTAATCTATTGCATATCCTTGGCATTTTAGACTAACCAGGTTGCTTTTACTGACTGGACAGTTGGGTGTAAATATGGCTTGTCTTGGAAATTGAGAAGCTTTACAATTGGTGATTTTCTAAAAGTTTATCTATCATCCTTCTCCGACTCTCCAATCAGTTAGAGAACTCAAGAAGAGTGATCTCATGTCTTTTTCTTATACAGAAATCTGTTGATGCAGTACTCTAATCAACTGAATTACTATTTTTTATGCATCTGTAGCATTGGCTTTCCATATCATGTCACTGCTAATTATCATTTTGATAGCCAAAAATATAGCCGTGTGATTTGAATTGGCATATTACATGAACTAGCGTTTGAATGTCTTCATCCCCATTTTCTACATATTATAAGTAATGAGCCAGTGTCTTCCCCTCTTAATTCTTCATGTTCCCTTGGGTTTGTTAGGGTCCTTCCTCTTCTCATGTTAATTTTGTCGACCTACCACTGGTAGTGTTCTCTGAGAGACAAGGGAGGATATCGATGTAATTTTTATCTGTATCCAGGAGACCACATATTTCTACTCTCACTTGAAGGATCAAGTCGATGATATTACTGAAGTTCTAGCCCATATGGAAGCCAACATGTCTAGGTTGGACAAACAGGTGGGCGATCTAAACCATAGCAGCAAAAATCTTTTGGGGAAAAAATCGGCAAATCAAAAGTATAAGATTTTTTGAAAAAATTGGGAAAAATCTGGGAAAAATGGGATTTAAAAAAAAAGGTAAAAAATTGTAGAACAAGAGATAAAAACTATTTTTTTTGAAATTGAAAGGCATTTCCATAACATAGAGATATAGAGAGCAAATAAAATAAAGAGTTTAACTAATGAATTGTAAAAAATAGATTTTTGTAGTTTATATTCATATCGTTGATTACATCGCATTGCACATCTTTCAAACTCAAAGCATTACTTCACATTGCATAACTAATAAATAGATGTTGATAGATGACAAAATTTCAATTACAATATAGTTTTTACAAAGTCAACCTAAGCAATTATGCAATTACTTCACATTGCATAACTAATAACTAAGAGCAGCTGCCAATTGCATTTGCTTGCAATGGCATTCTATGAGACCACATTTCTTTGAGGCATTTTTTCAAACAGTTCATAGCCCTGTCTATGCTACCACATTTTTCATACATGTCTACCAAAGCATTTTGTCAAACAGTTCACTACCTTGTTGCTATGGCTAAAAGCCTAAAACAAGTGCTTTCGAACAAGCTATGGATGCTTGGAAAAAATCTATCAAAAGCATAATAGTAAGCAATAGCATAGACAAGGCAGTGAACTGTTTGAGGGGTCGCCTCAAAAGTTAGGTCTCATGGTGATGGAATGTCGTGACAATCAAATATGCATTCTATGGGACCACATTTCTTTGAGACATTTTTTCAAACAGTTCACAGCCCTGATGCTACCACATTTTTCATACATGTCTACCAAAGCATTTTGTCAAACAGTTCACTGCCTTGTTGCTATGGCTAAAAGCCTAAAACAAGTGCTTTTGAACAAGCTATGGATGCTTGGAAAAAATCTATCAAAAGCATAATAGTAAGCAATAGCATAGACAAGGCAGTGAACTGTTTGAAAAAATGCCTCAAAGAAATGTGGTCTCATGGTGATGGAATGCAATTTGATTGTCATGGCATTCCATCACCATGAGACCACATTTCTTTGAGGCATTTTTTCAAACAGTTCATTGCCTTGTCTATGCTACCACATTTTTCATACATGTCTATCATTGTCATGGCATTCCATCACCATGAGACCACTTTTCTTTGAGGCATTTTTTCAAACAGTTCACTGCCTTGTCTATGCTACCACATTTTTCATACATGTCTATCAAAGCATTTTATCAAATAATCCATTGCCTTGCTACTATGGCGCTTTCGAACAAGCTATGGATGCTTGGAAAAAATATATCAAAGCATAATAGTAAGCAATAGCATAGACAAGGCAATGAATTGTTTGAAAAAATGCCTCAAAGAAATGTGGTCTCATGGTGATGGAATTCCATGACAATCCAAATTGCATGGTGATGGAATGCCATGACAATCGAAAGCAATTTGGATTGTCATGGCATTCCATCACCATAAGACCACATTTCTTTGAGGCATTTTTTCAAACAGTTCACTGCCTTGCTGCTATGGCTAAAAGCCTAAAACAGGTGCTTCCAAACAAGCTATGGATGCTTGGAAAAAATCTATCAAAGCATAATAATAATCAATAGCATAGACAAGGCAGTGAACTGTTTGAAAAAATGCCTCAAAGAAATGTGGTCTCATGGTGATGGAATGCCATGACAGGCACATTGAGACCACATTTCTTTGAGGCATTTTTTTTTAACAGTTCACTCCCTTGTCTATGCTACCACATTTTTCATACATGTCTACCAAAGCATTTTATCAAACAATTCACAGCCTTGCTGCTATGGCTAAAATCCTAAAACACGTACTTTCGAACAAGCTATGGATGCTTGGAAAAAATCTATCAAAGCATAATAGTAAGCAACAAGCTATGGTCTCATGGTTTTTTTTCGCGCGAAAATCAGCGTGATTTTATTCACATTTTTTTGCAGGTTATAAATGCATTTTTTTTTTTTGGTAATTTTGTTGTTTGAAATGGGAAAAAATCGTCCAGCCTGCAGATTTTTTAAAAATCGGGATTAATCGGGATTTTTTTGCAGATATCTGCTTCTATGATCTAAACAATAACCTAATCAAGCTATGAGACATGGTGAATACTCTAAAAATCAAAGCCACCTGGGTACAGCCATCCTCTTGCACATTCAGAGTATTTACCAAGTTGTACTGAAATATTACATACACTTGTGGGTGCATTGTCCACTCCCAAGGACTAGGGGTGGTAAAGTGGGTTGTTATGTGCTAGAAGATTGTGTGGCTTTATATGTCACTCTCAAGTGTTGACTAGATGTCCAACACTACGAGTGTATTTTCTTTCCTTAAATTCAAGGATGGTAGAAGTTTTAATATGGTTTCTTTTGGTCTGAGTATGCTTTTCTGTCAAGTTTTCTAATTTGAGTTTTAAGTATTGTGTATTTTAGGAGAAGGTGTTTACAAGTGGTTATCCTCTCCATGTTGTGAATGTTGGTAGAGAATTCCAAGTGCTCACACGAGGGATCATTAATTTTCTATCTTTGTAGATGTAAAATATTTTCACTGATGGCATATGGGATTGTTAGTTCATTTATGGATCATTAAGAATGGTATGTCATTTAATGTTCCTTAATTTTATTAATTCCATTTAATTGAAATGTAAATTCATTGTCAAAATGTTTATCTAGGGGAAGTATGATGGCATCAATGGTAGCTATTGCTTCTTTAGGATTCCTACATGTGGCCCTATGCCCTAGTTTTCCATCTCATGTCTCTTATACTAAAGCATCATCTAAATGTAGAGTGTCATGGCCTAAGGGAGCTCCTTCATGCAAGAATATTATTTGTGTTACTATGCAAGATAGATATTTAAGGGGATTTCAAATATTGAATTCTAACATGGGTACAAATTATGGTGTTTTAGATTTTGTGAGCATTGTTTCATCTCCTAGAGGCTTTGGGTCTCCTAGTACAAGTTCATTATTGCTTTTTTAGGCCTAAGGTTATCTTACAATGGGAAAAAAAATCCCTTGTTGAGAAGGACCCTATAGGGGAGTGATTGGATTAGTCTTCTCCATAAACTGTGTAAATTTGATAATATCTCGTTGGTGGTCTTAAGATTTGAGGTGGAAGAGGAGGTTGAGTGAAAATAAAACTTAGGGGTAGTTTTTCGATTCTAGCATCTATGACTTAGCTTGGTTGAGTTGCATGCTTGGATCTCCAACTCTTTGAAACTCTTATTACTTGATTGTCTAGTTCTCTACCCTTGGGTTCAACGGGTTTTAATTATATTTGTTGGCTTTGATGAAGACTAGCAGGTTCTTTTGGAAGTAGACATGTGGGATTGAGGCTCAACTCTATTGTGTAGGGAAACCATGGTTTTTTAAGATTGTTCCTTCTTCTAAGACCCTTTCTCTAACACTTGTTTAGATTAGAATGTTGAACTTGTCACTTCAATTTTGGCCTCCATCAAGCTTGACTATTATTAGTAATTCCTTAGAAAAAATTGTCTATATTGCCCCAAATACCATTTTACATTTCCATACGACCTTTGCTCATATTCTTGTTAAGTCAGACCTTTCTAGTGGCCTAATAGAAGATAATTTTTCTAGATTGAGGACCAAATTTGGAAGCAACATTTAGATTCTAAAAAGATATTTTTCTAATGTAGATTGTCTTTTGCCTATGAGTACTCGATAGAAGATCATAATTTTTTTGAAATATTGCCCAACCTCCTCTTAGTGGAAAGGAGAAAAGCATTGCCATCAAATGGTTTTGGTAGACCCTCCATTGATGAAGCCCCCTCATCTAGAATTCCTTATCGTTGCTCCCTCATCTATGCATGTTATTTCCTCTTCCAATTGTCCTATTTTTTCTAAAAATGTATGCATTACATCTCTTGTTGTGTTCTCTTCTCCTACCATTATAAGCCCCTTGCAAAGCTCAAGGTTGACTCGAGTGTTAGGTCCTTGCTTTCAAGTGTATAGTAGTCCACTTGTTCAAGTCAATCTTCCTGCTAACATGGTGTAGCATTGTTCCCTTTCTTTCTCACAACTCACTCATAGCCTCATAAATTTATTGCAAGGCATTGTTGAGGATTTTTCTTACATGATTCAACTCATGTCTCAAAGAAGTGACTTCAAGAAAAATACCTTTTAGCTATATATAATCCTTTGATCTTATTAGAATCAAAGGTTGGCTTAGTTCCTTAGCTCGTGTTTTCTTGATGCCCTTGTTGGATTGGCTCCCCACCCTTTTTTTTGGCTAAGATTTTATTTGTTTGATTGGCAAGTGCCTTTCTATTTTATCATCTTTACTTTATTATTGTTTTATAGGGCGAGGGTTCCAATAGAGTCACTTAGTAAAAAAAATTGCAACTAGACTTAAGGGATCTAAAATGCCAATTCTAGATTGATTATTAAGTAATTCACAGTTTTTGTAAAAAAAATTCAAAGACAAAGGTTCAACTAAATGGCGTAGACGAAGGCTAAAGCAGGGATAAACCCTAAGGCGACGACGACAGCAGAAGGTCCAAGAATTTCTACCATGAAACTAGTGGACGGTGGGGATGGCCTTGATCATGGCAAGACCGGTGGTGATGTCCTTGGTGGAGGCAGTTCTTCTACTCGGGCTCTGAGATGAGTGCAAAATAAGGGTTTTATCCCTGTTGCTAACGCCGTATCCATCGTTCTGAAAGCGGAGACGGTGGAGGAAATAGACAATATTGCCTCTGAGCTTTCTTCACAGGGGGTGATTTGTAGGTTTAAGGGTTTCTGGCCAAGCCTCCCTCAGCTACATTCATGGATATCAAAAGAATGGGAGCCTCTAATTACTGGTAAAGTTCATATTTTCCCCATGGCTAAGGGGTTTTTTGTTATCAAGTTTGACAATGCTCATGATAGAAACAAAATTTCATGTGATCATTTCTTTAGCTGGGAAGATTAATTTTTGTTGATGATTAAGCCTTAGCACTCTAATTTCAATCCTTCCTCTGAAACTTTCAATAAGATCCCAATTTGGGTTCTGCTGCCTAATCTCCCCCTCCATTTATGGTCTAATTCTCTTTTAGAAGAAGTCGGTGAAGCTCTTGGAGATTTTCTGTTGGTGGATGATGAATCCTCTGATATTTTTCACTCCACCTTTGCCTGTATATTGGTGGAAATGGATGTTTCAAAAGGGTTGTCTGTTGAGATTTTACTTCAATCTCCTAAGGGTTCTTGGGTCTAATCTTTGGACTATGAAGGGGTCCCCTTCCGTTGTCGAAGATGTTTTAAAACTGGTCATGTTGTTGCACAATGTGAATTAGAGAAGAAAGCAATAGCAACTACATGGTGGAAAGGTGTCTCTCAACAACATTATACAGTTGAGAAGAAACTTGAGCAAAATAGGAGCTTTTATGAGGTGGTTGCGTTGGATTCACAGGTTCATGGGGCATCCTCAGGCAATATCACCATCATTCTGCTCTTAGCATGTAGTAAAACCGTTAGCGTAAACGTCATTACCATATCAGGCGCTGCGTCAAAGACATTGCACTGTTATTTAGACTGGCGGCCGGTAATCTGCGGCAATTGGCTTCTGAAGTACACCATGGCGGGATGGTAGTGCGGTAGCGGCATGCTAAAATTGCAACGCCGGTGGAAGAAGTGGATGATTGGCAAAGGGCAGAAAGAAAAATTCTATGAAGCAGCTGCTTTTGACATGACTCTCCACTCCCACAAGAGTAGTTCTAAATGTAAATCTTGATGTGTCTTGTTTTGGGGCATTTTTCTTGGTTGGCTACAGGCCTCTTTTGCAGCTCTGTCTTTGGTTGTAAAGGGTTTTGGTGTTGATGTTTATGGCAGCATCGTGGTCTTCTTCTAGCAATCTTCTTGATGACAAGATAATAAATTAAATAATAGCTAAGGCTATTTAATATATATATATAGCGATTGGATAAATTCAAGAGACACGTCATTAATAATAAATGATGATTAATTATTGAAGATGGACGACCTTCCTTGTAATCAATATTATTTTTAATTTCCTTGGTGGTCGACCTAGCTTTTATTTGTAATTATATTTTGGTGGTCGACCTCCTTGAAGAGGTGCGACCTCTCTTGCACAATGTATATATAGAAGCTCATTCCTCCTCATTCAATAACAAGCAAGTTTGAAGTCTCTTCTCTTCTCTCAAGTGCGAATTACCAAGAGCAGTTTGTGAATTCATCAAGTGCAGATTGTGAAGTCATCAAGAGTAGATTGTGAACTCTTCAAGAGCAGATTTGAGTTGCAAGGAAGTACAGATTATTTATCTATCATTGCATCTTGTGAAGGTGCTGATTATTGGCCTTGAGATTAGCCTTACTGTAAAGTGACTTGTTGCCATTACATATATATAAGAGATATATATTTGTTGCTGGGTTTTTCTCCCTCAAGAGGAGGGTTTTCCTAGGGTATCTATTCTGTTATTGTGTCTGATTTTGAATTAAATTTATGTGTCATTAATCTGATCATAAAACTAACATGGTATCAGAGCGAGTGTGAAGAAGATCGTGATCAGATTTCTTATTACAACGATACTCTTTATTATCTTTCTCATTGTTGATTACTTCTATCTCTTCGTCAAGATGGTGAACGGTCTTAAGATTGAGGATAGACTCGAGGGAGCATCAAATTTCACATCATGGAGATTCAGAATTATGCTCACCTTGGAAGAAAATGAATTGGCTGAGTTCGTGGAGAGTAAAGTCCCCGAACCTACAGATGAGGAAGAGAAAGTTCAATGGAGGAAGAAAGATACTAGGGCGAAGAAGATGTTAGTTGATTATGTGAAGGATCATATTGTTCATATCATCTCAAAGTTAAAGATAGCAAGAGAGATGTTTAAAACTTTGGAGGAGATGTATGAAATCAACAACACAAGCCAAGCACTTGCATTAAAGCAACAACTTCATCATGTTAAGATGGTGGAAGGAGAATTTGCCATCGCTTACTTCATGAAGATTTCTGAGTTGAGAGATCAGCTCTCTACTATTGGTCATTTTGTTGATGTCAAGGATTTGACCATGCTTGCCCTTAATGGTCTCCCTTCATCTTGGGAGTCTTACATTCAAGGAA